>LBNU01007257.1:45768-65721 GCA_014162995.1 Artemisia annua
TTATTTTCGTTCTCGTAATAACTTATATATCGATATAAACATTCACTTAAATATATATATATATATATATATATATATATATAATAAATAAGAAATCACGAGAACAAAAATAATAAAGTTAACGATAAATATTAGACTATTAATTTAGTATAATATTGTCGGAAACCTTATTATACTTTTATCGTATAAATGAAATAATCGAGTTAAAAAGGGATTGTTTTACGAATTATAACGAGCGTTTGGAAATAAAACGAAACTTTGCGAGTTATAAGATATTTGAGGGCACTTAGATCCAAGTTCGACCATTTTATTTTTGTTGACTATTAGTGCTAGTCACGGATATTTAACGACAATACACCAATCTATATAACTATCTAGCTTGTTTAGTCGACGGGCTAAATAAGACTTATATAGTTATATCGAAGGGATTATTATCGGATATTATATCCTACGACGCCTTAGGTCGTGGTAGGAGTTTGATAATAATAAGTAATAAATATTTTCATGAAGTTTATCGAATTGACGAATTCGATAAGTTTCGGGAATCTATTTAAACCACTTATTAAACTCAAGAACTTATCATGTAGAATTCTATGTGTTATGTGATTTAGATTTTGGGTATAATCTTGGAAGAATATATTAGGTAAATAAATTATGGAGGGATATCAGGTCGACGGATTTGATAAACTTCGATGACTTATTTAAGTGATATATTTGACTAATATTAGACCCGTAGGTTGCTATTATTATATCTTATGGTTGTGATTTCTTGGTTGAGTTGTGTCGACCCTCCACCCGCATGGATACCAAACACCAAACCAATATGAGAATAACTAGAGAAATGGATTTTTGGAAAGTAAAAAGGAATACGTTCGGGATTGGGAATATTTGATTTTTGAGGAAATAATCCTGAAACGAGTTTATATTGTTAGGAAGTGCCGAGTCCGTAGTTGCTGTCTTTTGAGTTGTGATACGTCTTACCACTACCGATTTCTTGTGCTGATATCTGGACTTGAGGTGAGTCATAGCCCCATTTTTAATCTTGAACTTTGTTTTCAATANTCGACCCTCCACCCGCATGGATACCAAACACCAAACCAATATGAGAATAACAAGAGAAATGGATTTTTGGAAAGTAAAAAGGAATACGTTCGGGATTGGAATATTTGATTTTTGAGGAAATAATCCTGAAACGAGTTTATATTGTTAGGAAGTGCCGAGTCCGTAGTTGCTGTCTTTTGAGTTGTGATACGTCTTACCACTACCGATTTCTTGTGCTGATATCTGGACTTGAGGTGAGTCATAGCCCCATTTTTAATCTTGAACTTTGTTTTCAATACTTGGGGTGAGAAACGTGCAAATTGTTTTACGTGGACTATTATCGCTTTTGATTTCAAAACTTGCTATGCTTATAGAACTAGGTAGGTAACATCAACCCTAGCCACATAGTGAATCTGGTTATCGCGTGTGGTCTAGATATGGTTAGATGAGATTGGAAGTAACATCAACCCTAGTCACATAGTGAATCTTGTTATCGCGTGTGAACTAGACATGGTTAGATGAAGAGAATGGTTCGTTAGGGATTATGTGGTTGGACTATAGCGTGCACCTATAGGATTTCTTGTGTTGTGGTTTGAGGCCTAGTCTAGCTAGCAAGCGTTTTGCGTGTATGTCCACTTGATTTGATTATGAATGTAAACCTATGATCTCACCAGCGAAAGCTGACTTTTAGCACGTTTTCTCAAGTAATTAAGAATGCTTGGAGATGCATGCTTGGAAGGTTTGGCAAGGCGATTTAGTTTAAGGATCTACTTTTCTAAAACTCTGATATGTATTGGGGACCTACGTTTATTTCTTTTGGGCCTTACTTTGGTAAATTTGGGATGAATGTAAACTTTAAAACTCCGCTTGGATGTGTTTTTACTTATGTTTACTTTATCTTGTTCTATTATGACTTGTGTTGGATACCAATCCCCGTAACACCTCGAAAGCTTGTTGAGTCTTCCGCTGTACCAAATTTTGGGGGTGTTACAGATTGGTATCAGAGCCAAGGTTATAGAGAACTAGGTAATAAACACCTAAACTATAACCGAATTTTATTTAAAACGATCCTCGACCAATGCCTGCCAGCCCGCCAAGCCGAAGCATCTTCGATTTATTGAGGTATTATGAGATAATGATTAGATATGAGAATTTGAGATAAGTTGAGAATCTTGAGTATATTGATTATGTGATATGGTGGCATGATGAGACGAAAAGTGTTACGCTTTTAGGGGGTTATTTAAGCCCTAATTCGTATAAATGTGATCAAATATTGCCCTAAATCGTTCCTTTTGTCATTTTAGGTACTTTTGAGAGGAATTCTGGAAAACATGCATATTCGGACGTTTTTGGAGCATAAAAGTGAAGAAAACAACAAAGTCTCAAAAGATGGTGAATTTACAACCTGACGGCGTCAGAGTCACAAGGTGACGCCGTCAGAAAGCCTTGACAAAATAGTGGAAACCAATTATCAAATGACGGGCCAGAGGAAATTTTGGATTTAACACCTGACGCCGTCAGGTGTTAGGAAAAGTAGGCCATCAGGAGTAAAGTTAAAGCGTGATGGCCCATAAGGATTTATAAGGTTACGGCGTCAGAAGTGGANCGTGTGGTCTAGATATGGTTAGATGAGATTGGAAGTAACATCAACCCTAGTCACATAGTGAATCTTGTTATCGCGTGTGAACTAGACATGGTTAGATGAAGAGAATGGTTTGTTAGGGATTATGTGGTTGGACTATAGCGTGCACCTACAGGATTTCTTGCGTTGTGGTTTGAGGCCTAGTCTAGCTAGCAAGCGTTTTGCGTGTATGTCCACTTGATTTGATTATGAATGTAAACCTATGATCTCACCAGAGAAAGCTAACTTTTAGCACGTTTTCTCAGGTAATTAAGAATGCTTGGAGATGCATGCTTGGAAGGTTTGGCAAGGCGATTTGGTTTAAGGATCTACTTTTCTAAAACTCTGATATGTATTGGGGACCTACGTTTATTTCTTTTGGGCCTTACTTTTGGTAAATTTGGGATGAATGTAAACTTTAAAACCCCGCTTGGATGTGTTTTTACTTATGTTTACTTTATCTCGTTCTATTATGACTTGTGTTGAATACCAATCCCCGTAACACCTCGAAAGCTTGTTGAGTCTTCCGCTGTACCAAATTTTGGGGGTGTTACAGATTATGGTACACAGAATCAGTACACAACCCAGAATCCGATAGACATCTTTAAACGTAAACGCCTCCCTCATCCCATACACCCTCTTTACACGGCATGTACCACCGAAAAAATTAGAGAGCATGTACCATCTTGCCCAAACTTTACAGCTTATGTGGAGAAGACGCAGCGGTTGGAGAAGAAGAAGGAGCGAAGTCTGTCTTTATTTAGGTTAGGGTATGGATTTGTCATGAGGGTGATTATTCACAACTTCAAGATCTGTGGGGTTAGGCTTGCCGGCGATGAATGGATCTGACGGTGGCGCTTATGGTTAACTATATCATATAAGTGGCCGGTCGGATTTGTGAGATATGATCGAAGGTATAAGGTGGTTGGCTAGATTTTAGAGGATCTGAGATGGGTTGGGAATAAAGAAAAAAATAAATTGGCGGCATATTTGTGAGTAGGGGAGGGATATGGGATTATTTAGGGTTAATGAAAAATAAAAGATGTAAAATGCCTTTAATGCCCTTTTTCATTTAATTAGTAATTTTGCTTTAATTAAAAGCATAAATGCCACTTGCTCTAATTCTATTGGTTGTTTGATGGGTCTTATGATCTTATTTGAACTCAACTATATATATATATATATATATATATATATATATATATATATATATATATATATATATATATATATATATATATATATATACACACACACACACACATACATACAT
The DNA here is from genome assembly GCA_014162995.1 of Artemisia annua. Taxonomy (NCBI): domain Eukaryota; kingdom Viridiplantae; phylum Streptophyta; class Magnoliopsida; order Asterales; family Asteraceae; genus Artemisia; species Artemisia annua. The sequence goes on from LBNU01007257.1 coordinate 49,704, forward strand.
ATATATATTCTTTGTATTTTGGATCCTACTCATGAGTTGAGGTTGGTGATCAAAGCAGAGGTTACAATGAAGTGGCAAGGTTTACGCAGATGGACACAAGAAGTAAACCAATTGATATCCTTCTCAACTGGTGTCGCACCTTCGTGTCTTTCCATCCTTGTCAATATTTCTAACTTCAAGTCTTACAGACCTTCGGGTGTTTTCTCTTTAATGTATCGTGGTGGTCTCACCATGACCATCCTAAATCACCATAATTATTTTGATGCAGACTAGCTTCTTTCTGTCCACACGTTTTATATTCTTCTAATTTTTCTTTTTAACTCTTTAAACATAAAAACATGAGGAAATAGAATTTTCTGTCCACCATATACTCACATCATGAAAGTGCCTTTTTCTGAGCATCAAATGCATTTCGGTTCAAGTGAATTATCAAAATTTTGCTATTCATTGTTGCCGCGACCTTTTCAACTTGCAGATTTATTTTCAAATATTACAATGTTTTATCAAACAAGAAATTATGTTTCAAAAGTTTAAAACTTTAAATTGATTAAGCTGTGTATAAGTATCCGAATTTCGAAATCTGATGTGATGACCAAACTTTTCGCTTTATAGTGTACCCATCCTAAGCTTTGGTTTGCTTTTCAAAAAATGAAGACAGATGAGAGGGTTGTGCACATTATTTGTCATATGTTTCCTAAATTAGAAAGGTGGCCCACTCGTAAATATGGGTGACACTTTCATAAAAGATTCATTTAAGTTTCATTTTAAACGTTTAATCACATCATGTGCAAATAATGTGACAAAAGTATTGTGTGGTCTTCTCTCAGTAGTTCCATGTTTGCATTTAAGAAGGCCTCATTGCGTGACACATCTTCTAATAAGGTCGCCAAGCAAGTGGTCCACACTTCATTTTGATTTTGTGTATGACATAGTTTTATGTTGAATCACATCTTATAATTTCCTCTTACGACTCTTTTAATTCATTATGTTTTTTTCATGTACAACTGAATGAGGGATTTGATTGTTCACGGGCGGCTCAAGCTATTTCTAGCTAGGCCTAAAACAAAATTTTAAAATGAAGAAACATTTTCGATTACTTTTGAGATCTCATTGTTAAAGTAAAACGAGCATATTTTTATAAAAAGGTCTTCATTCACATTACTCTCTCTCTCTCTCTCTCTCTCTCTCTCTCTCTCTCTCTCTCACCAAAACCGGCTCGAACACAGTAACACATAATTTTACATAAATCATATTCAATAACGAGACTTGTGAGAATATACATATGCATACAATATATAACAAATAAGCACGATAAGTACCTGGTTTAAGTAAAAACATGATAGTAAAACTAACTCACAATGATTCACATGCTTACAGGCCCTGCATATCACACTTTAAACATCGGTCTATGTTTCCTCAACTTATAATTTTTCCCTTTTTAAATTCTCTATAGCTATTACTTTTTTAGTGTGTTTGTACGTGAGAACTAGATAAAAAGATATGAAATTATGTTATTCTATTTATACATAAAATATTCTTGTGGGTTGAGAGATATAAGTGGCCACCTCATGCTAACTCTATCTATCAAAATGATGTATTATCATAATTGATTTGTTTCAGCGTCATCCAAGCTTATTACTAATTAGTTACCAAGTCATGTTAATAAGCATAAGGTGGATATGTTTTACTTTGACCCATCTCTAGGGGTGCTAGGGGTGTAAACGAGACAAGACAACTCGCGAGCTATTCGGGATCGACTCGTAAATTACTCGAAATCGACTCGACGTAAACGAGTCGAGCTCGAGTTCGAGCTACTCGAGTATATTTTCGAGCCGAGCTCGAGCTCGAAAATACTCTGCTCGTAAAGCTCGCGAGCCTTAACGAGCTTCAAGTAAATTACACTTTTACCCTTTTATATACATATATTTACTTAATTTCCATACAAATCGAGTCGAGCCGAGCTTGATATATCGAGTATTCATCGAGTTCGAGCCTTAAATATGAAAATAATCGAGCTCGAGTCGAGCTTCGAGCTCGAGTTTTATAACGAGTTGAGCTCGAGCTCAAAATTTAAAGCTCGACCGAGCTCGAGTCGAGCTTCGAGCTCGAGCTTGGCAATACTCGGCTCGACTCGACTCGTTTACACCCCTACCCATCTCTTCACTTACTTCCCCTTTTTGTTAGGCCAATGGTAATGGTAACCATAATTTTTGTGGTCACTTACTGCTATATCAGCGTCACTTCAGTTTTTTCTTTGCAAAACTACACTTAAACCACTATTTGTTAATGGTGACCGAAACGATGACCGTAACTATTTTTCATTATTTTTTTTAATTAAAATTTCAGTTATAATTAAAATTCAACTAAAAAATCTAACCCAACCTCTAAATTCGGATAGGAACCCAAGTTTTATATCTCTATTACAGTCCAACCTTATCCCTCCGTATTAAATGCAACACCCAAATGCATCTCCACCATCAATATTAGCGATGGCAACGGGGCCGAGTTTGTGGGGAATGGTTGATACCATCCCCATCCTCATTCCGTCGTGGGTCACAGTTAAGTCCCCATACCTGTCCTTGATGGGAAACGGGGATCCCCAATGGGGAATCGGAGATTTTTCCCGTTACACGGTTGACATATATGTAATATATTTCAAATGGTGCAACCATACTAACATCAAACAAAATTCATTCATTAGAGTAAATTCAAACATTCGACACAAAATATAATAAAGAGTACGACTTATCGTAAGTACGAAAACAAAAATATGACTATCAATCATCCTATATTGTGGAACATTGGAGTATTTGAATTAAATATAGTTACGAGTAGACCACGATCAACAATAGATTACTTGCATCTAGAATGATTATATATACATGCATCTGGAAATTGGAATGTTAAAACCCGCTTAAGATTTCCAACTTACCATCAACATAATGACTATCTATTTTCCTAACACTAAGTACTATTTTAGAAGATTATTTTAAAAGACGATATTAACTAGTATAATTGACAAGATTTCAAATATTATATACATATATAATTTGTATTTATATAGAAAAGATATTCGGGGACGGGTTCGGAGAACCGAGGATATTACCATCCCCGTAACCGGTCAACTCGAGGATTACCCGGTCAAATCAGGGTCTGGTATCAGATTCTCCGTCAGATTCAAGGTTTTTTCCATCTCTAACCAGTATCTACAAAAAAAAAAAACACTCATCCAACCTTATCCCTCCATATAAAACGCAACACCCAACATCAAACAAAGGGTGGTGATTCATTCACGGCAAATTTTACTTCATCCACGGAAGTTTGTAGCTGTTCCAGATTTATACCCTCACTCACTCTATTAAGTTTGATCCCTTTCTTTATTTCTTTTTTGTTATTCGGCCTACACTGTTCTACAATTCACGTATCTTGTCCGGGACATCTTTCTTACTTGTATTACCGTAGTAACAACTTTGATCACATGTATAAAGCAATTACTTAAATTAATAAGTATGCATGTTGCAAGTATGCACACTGATCTCAGTTTACTTTTCATGGTGTCAAACAATTGCAAATATATGTGCTAACCATCAAACAATTGAAAAGGGAGGGTTTCATCTGGTTTGAGTCTGTGTGGCGGTGGGTTCAAACCCCGTGGATTAGTCGGCCATAATGTCGGACTCCATGGTGATAAAAAAAATAATAATAATAAATCTTTTATATAATAAAACAAAACCTCAAGTGGGAACTTTTCCATTTTGAAAAACTCAACCTTCTTATTTTAATTATTATTTTAATTATAAATTTTGATTATCAAAGATAATCATTTAAAAAGTTTAATCCTATCGTTAGTTGCATTTTATCTTTATCTTTTGTGTTTATCTTTTACTTATGTAGTATATCAACAAAACAAATTTATTATAATTTTTTATTATTAAAGATAATCATTTAAAAAGTTTAATCATGTGTTAGTTGCATCTTATCTTTATCTTTTATGTTTATCTTTTACTTATGTAGTATATCAACAAAACAAATTTAAAGATTAAATTATTTGTTTTTTAATAAATAAAAATATATAATTCAAAAAAATTTAAAAAAAAAAAAAAAAACATGTGCGTGCGCGGGTATTATAACTAGTAAAAAATAAAAATAAAAAAATAATTGCCACGAGAGAATCACTACCCTCAAAGTCTCAAACAAATACACCCTTTATAAATTTATCCAACCCCAACGTAGCAAATTTCATCCTTAATATCTTACATAATATTATATCCCCATTACAGTCCAACCTTATCCCTCCATATAAAACGCAACACCCAAATGCATCTCCACCAACATCAATATCCCTCAATATTAAAACGCAGCACCCAACATCAAATTTATCCAACCCCAACATCGCAAGACATAGCAAATTTATCCAACCCCAACATAGCAAGATTTGATGGCAAATGAACGAAAACAGATTCGAATTTAATCATGACAGATTCCGTCTCCTCATGCCTTAGAGAAAACGGTTGAATAGATTGAGTCCCATCGTCTCGAATAGCAATTCCATGAATGCATGTTTGAATTTCAGGTTAAGTATTTTGTTGGGCCAACAAGAAACTTAACGTTAAGTTTCTTGTTGGGCCAACAAGATACTAAACGTGAAATTCGAACATGCAGTCATATGGAATTGTTGTTTCATGATGACATAATCGGCATTCAATCTATTCAACCATTTTCTCTAAGGCATGAGGAGACCGAAGCTGTTGTGATCAAATTCGAATCTATTTTCGTTCATTTGCCACCAAATCTTGCTATGGAACTTAAAAAACAGGTTCAGATTAACAAATTAGTTTTCTATAGCGTGAGAGGAACTTTTAAGGTTCGCGCGAATTTTGGTGCAGTTCATTTACTTTTATGTATTGGGTGTATGGATGGTGCTACCTTCAAATGACAAGTCCACCATCGGGTTAACTCACGACTCGAACGTGCAGAGCAAAGAAGCAAAACAAAGAAGTGAATTGAATCCTCAACAAGACATTCTTGTTGGCCTATTTTGTTGGATTTGTCTTTTTATGTCAGTGTGCATGGCTAAAGTTTTATCTAGTCAATAATTTATGTTTAGGAATTGGTAAAAGCTTTGACCGACTTTTATGTAAGTGCATTTGCACGTTGGGTAGAAGTAGTCTGATCATGTTAACTAGTCTTTAGATGGTTAGTATTTTAGTGCAAAAAGGATTGTTATTTCTTATGCCTAATTGTTGTGCCTAAAAAATGATGATTGGTACACTTGTATGTTAATTTAAAATTTGAGTAAATCTTTTATGTTAATCCTAATTAGACCCGTGTAATACGGCTGTTTAAATTGAGTTTGAAAGAAAATGTATGCATAATAAGTTCTTCTAATCATTTAGTTATGTCAATAGTTTGAACTTTGAAGTTAATGCAATATTGGATTTATCATATCAAGGACATATATAGCAGGAAATTATTAAAATTTATAGTTTTTATGAAGATGTAAACTTTGAATTCATCATATATAAAACCATAGCCTACGATTGATTTATTGAAAATGTATTATTTTAGACTAGACGAGTACCCGTGCATAGCAACGGGATTTTATAGCGATAGATAGTTTATTGATAAAAAAAAGTTTATAGGTTATAAACATAAAATAATAAAAGTTTGAAGATTTGGGAATTAAACATAATGTTTTTAAACCCGGTTCGACCCGGGTTGTTCAACCGGTTGAACCGTTCTGGTCGGAAAATGAGTTGATTTAAACCGGGTCAACTTGCTAGGTTGGGTCGAAAACTGGTCAAATTAAACTGGGTCAACCCACCGGGTTTGAAGCGTCCCGGGTCAACCCTGTTTGTGTTTTAATTGGTCGTATTTAATTTGATAGATATGTTTTTATTTGGTTGTACAATGTAAATAAATCATTGTACTTTTAAGTAATGGATAATGTTTTGAAACCCGGTTCGACCCGGGTGGTTCAACCTGTTGAACCGTTCCGGTCGAAAAATGGGTCGATTTAAACCGGGTCAACTTGCTAGGTAGGGTCGGAAATGGGTCAAATTAAACCGGGTCAACCCGCCGGCTTTGAAGCGTCCCAGGTCAACCCGGTTTGTGTTTTAATTGGTTGTAAAATATGAATAAATCATTGTACTTTTAAGTAATGGATAATGTTTTGAAACCCGGTTCGACCCGGGTGGTTCAACCTGTTGAACCGTTCCGGTCGAAAAATGGGTCGATTTAAACCGGGTCAACTTGCTAGGTTGGGTCGGAAATGGGTCAAATTAAACCGGGTCAACCCGCCGGCTTTGAAGCGTCCCAGGTCAACCCGGTTTGTGTTTTAATTGGTTGTAAAATATGAATAAATCATTGTACTTTTAAGTAATGGATAATGTTTTGAAACCCGGTTCGACCCGGGTGGTTCAACCGGTTGAACCGTTCCGGTCGAAAAATGGGTCGATTTAAACCGGGTCAACTTGCTAGGTTGGGTCGGAAATGGGTCAAATTAAACCGGGTCAACCCGCCGGCTTTGAAGCGTCCCAGGTCAACCCGGTTTGTGTTTTAATTGGTTGTAAAATATGAATAAATCATTGTACTTTTAAGTAATGGATAATGTTTTGAAACCCGGTTCGACCCGGGTGGTTCAACCGGTTGAACCGTTCCGGTCGAAAAATGGGTCGATTTAAACCGGGTCAACTTGCTAGGTTGGATCGGAAATGGGTCAAATTAAACCGGGTTAACCCGCCGGGTTTGAAGCATCCCGGGTCAACCCGGTTTGTGTTTTAATTGGTTGTACAATGTGAATAAATCATTGTACTTTTAAGTAATGGATAATGTTTTGAAACCCGGTTCGACCCAGGTGGTTCAACCGGTTGAACCGTTTCGGTCGAAAAATGGGTCGATTTAAACTGGGTCAACTTGCTAGGTTGGGTCGGAAATGGGTCAAATTAAACCGGGTCAACCCGCGCGGGTTTGAAGCGTCCCGGGTCAACCCAATTTGTATTTTAATTGGTTGTACAATGTGAATAAATCATTGTACTCTTAAGTAATGGGGTGCTTTAATAAGAGTATTAATTACATTTCACTTTTCTCTCTCATTTGACTATTGTTGAAAACTCAACATTTCACTTTTACCATTTTTCCATTATAGATAGTATAGATATGTAGTTTACATCCCAAAGACACTCTATTGGGCATAAAGGGGAATCTGTATCATGAGGTATTTTATGGGGCATACAACTATAAACATTATGTTCCAAGCTTGGGTATGCACACGATGTTAGAATTCAAGTAATAAAAACAACTTCTCAGTAACACAATCGATGAAAACGGTTTATTTATCTCTACAAATAATTCAAGTTAGGAACTTTGTAGAATCATTGAAACAAACTTAAAATTTCAAATCATTTCTTTTGGTTACATATCCATAACAAATGATTCTTTATTTTTATTTTTATTTTTTGAAAGACAACAATATAATAGAACCCCCAAAAGAAACCAAATACAAAAGAAAATGCATCCCTCCCCGATTAATCAGAAAAATTCAAAGGCGGAATACAAAGGACCATAAGGGGGTGTTTCTTTTTTTCTTTGGAGTAAGAGGTTTATAAATGTAGTGGGTCCCCCTTCCCTTAATACCTCTTATTGGGGACTATTGCTATATTTTACACTCTACACATCCAGACAATACAAGGGGGAATTTGTGGGCCCGAATTAAAAAAAACATTATAATATTTGCAAGTGGTGATTAAGAGGCATTAAGAATAAAAAGAAACAAGGCCTTAAGTGTCCAAACGAAAACTACAACTGAATCTTACTTGGTATTGATACCTGATGATTTTAATAAAATGGTAAAGTTACCACACACAAACTTTGATGAAACTAGCTGACACCATCACATATCAATTCATGTCTCTTAAAAGGCACCCACTTGCCATTTTATGTACCATCCAAAGCTGATGTTGCAGCCCATCATGTGTGTGACCTGCACGATCCACACAGAAACATGAAAAACACTAAGGCTGAGCACACTGGGCCGATAAATATCGGTCGGTCATCATCAATGACCGATTTGCATATCGGTTGAGACCATTGAGGGTGGCTGAGCAAATATCGGTCGTGAAACATGTTTTCCAACAATCGGTTGGAAATACAACCGATTTTAGATACACAAACAATCCCAAAAAGCGACAAAAAAATGTTACCGTTTGACATTAAATGGGGCCTATTTTGTCATTTTTCAAACTTGAGGGACCAAAGTTGTCATTTTGTGATTTTTAACTTTAAAGGATTTCTTTTGACAACTTGTGAATTAAAAAGGACCTTTTATGATATTTTCCATGTTTTGAAATACTAGGGACTAGTTTTGCCATTTTGTGAAAGTTCAGGGACTGAAACTGTCAATTGTGCAAACTTGACTGTTTTTCATCCGTTTTCAATCCTTTTATATCTGAAACACATAAAAACATATTTTTGTGATATTTTATATATTTTAAGGTATTTCTGTGTGTTTTCAGATGTTTTGGCAGTCTAAATGTGATAAAAATGATGAGTATTTGCACACTAATCAGCATAATTAACCAAAACTTTCACTTTGCACAAGTCAGCCACATACATCGTCTAAAACGATTGCGTAAGCTTAGGTTAATTAATACACCACATAAGTAAATTGATTTTAATTATAATTGGATTCTTCCCCAATTCTAGATCTATCTAATTACTACGTTGTGGATCACATACTTGCACATAAAACATAATAAATAATAATCCATGACTAACATGCATGTTTCGTCATGGATTCATGCAAACCAATTTCCAAGTTGTACACATAAACATGTTACAAACCTAGGGTTTCTAATCAATTAACAATTAATTAATTAAAACACAAAACCCTAGAAAAACATAACATGTTATCTAAAACAATCAAAGATACGTTTTTTATTGGTTTTAGTAAACAATTACATGTTATACATGGCTCGTGATGCCACTATTAGAATTTTAGTATCATGACAATCATATAAATTATTAATACAAAGTAGCACATTATAGCGGAAGCAAAGGATCAAGTATAACATAATAAAGTTAACTAAAACATAAATTGAAAACGTACCTCAAGCAATTCTTGATTAGGGATTGAACAAGTGAAGAACCCTAATTAGGGTTTATGAAGATCAATGTTAAACCCCTTACCTTTTTGTTTAACGATCTCTTGATAACAACAATAATGTGTTGTTACCTCGTTCTTGTACACACAAACTAAACCGTATTAAGGTTATGCAAGTAAACTACACAAGAATGTTTTTGTAAAAACAAAAATCGAAAAACCCTAAGGGTTTAGGGTTGTTCGACCGGTTTTGGAACAAAAGAAGGGAGAAGAAAACTTTAGGGTTATTGTGTGTGCACAAAAGATGAGAAACAATGAACCCTTGGTTTGTTTATATAGGAAAAGAAAACTTGGAGCCAAAGTTAGGGTTTGGGTGCCCCTCCCCCTTTGCTCGGCCGACCCACAACCCACAAGGGGTTCTAGATCATTCTTTTGTTTCCTAATAATACACAACCTCTTCTTTCCTTATATTCGTCTAACGGTCGTTAGTCATTTAACGGAAAACACTAACGGTCGTTATGTTCTTGTGTCTAATAATAAATATAAATATACATTTATTATTTTTCCTTAATACTCATTTGTATCGTGTGCAATTCCGAGGTCTCGCGTTCGATTCTAGACATTTACATATTAAACGATAACCACATTTCCAACACATATATAGCAGGAAATTATTAAAATTTATAGTTTTTATGAAGATGTAAACTTTGAATTCATCATATATAAAACCATAGCCTACGATTGATTTATTGAAGATGTATTATTTTAGATATGTAGTTTACATCCCAAAGACACTCTATTGGGCATAAAGGGGAATCTGTATCATGAGGTATTTTATGGGGCATACAACTATAAACATTATGTTCCAAGCTTGGGTATGCACACGATGTTAGAATTCAAGTAATAAAAAAAACTTCTCAGTAACACAATCGATGAAAACGGTTTATTTATCTCTACAAATAATTCAAGTTAGGAACTTTGTAGAATCATTGAAACAAACTTAAAATTTCAAATCATTTCTTTTGGTTACATATCCATAACAAATGATTCTTTATTTTTATTTTTATTTTTTGAAAGACAACAATATAATAGAACCCCCAAAAGAAACCAAATACAAAAGAAAATGCATCCCTCCCCGATTAATCAGAAAAATTCAAAGGCGGAATACAAAGGACCATAAGTGTCCAAACGAAAACTACAACTGAATCTTACTTGGTATTGATACCTGATGATTTTAATAAAATGGTAAAGTTACCACACACAAACTTTGATGAAACTAGCTGACACCATCACATATCAATTCATGTCTCTTGAAAGGCACCCACTTGCATTTTATGTACCATCCAAAGCTGATGTTGCAGCCCATCATGTGTGTGACCTGCACGATCCACACAGAAACACGAAAAACACTAAAGCTGAGCACACTGGGCCGATAAATATCGGTCGGTCATCATCAATGACCGATTGGCATATCGGTTGAGACCATTGAGGGTGGCTGAGCAAATATCGGTCGTGAAACATGTTTTCCAACAATCGGTTGGAAATACAACCGATTTTAAATACACAAACAATCCCAAAAGGCGACAAAAAAATGTTACCGTTTGACATTAAAAAAAAACAAAAAAAAAACAAAAAAAAAACAAAAAAACAAAAAAAAAAAAAAACTACTTTACCACTTTATATCCTATAAATACCAACCTCAAACATACTTCTAAACACACAATTTTAAACAACATTTCTCTCAATACCTTCAAACACATTCTTTTAATTATGTCTTACGAGCTATCGTTTGATTCTTCGTTATTTTACCAGGGTGCAGGATTACTCCCCTTTACCCAAAATATTGTTTGATTCTTCGTCTTCTGACGATGATGAAGTTATGAGTGAGTTTACGGAGTTTGCGGAGTTTGAAGATTACGGAGTTTGTGATGAAATTATGAGTGAGTCTTACGAACTAGACCACACGATCCCTTAAGAACATTTGAAGAATCTTTAGTAGTTACTCAGGAGATCGAGGACGCATCAACTCATCTACACTTAAAATCTGATTTGATCGAACACATTTGGAGAAATCGTAGAAATCATCAGCTCAATCAAGACGAAGACGGTATTGATGATGACGACGATGAAGACGATGAAGAATTTATGTGATCTTTTTAATTTTATTTCAATAATTTACGTAATGTTTTTAATGTTTATTTGATTTAGTATTGTAATGTTTTTTATTTTAATGAATTTTAAATTTGTTTTTTTAAATGTTTGAATTTAAAANAAAAAAAAAACGTCAGTCACCACTGTACCCTTGGGTCATGTCTGGTAGCTGACATGGCAGCTGGAAAGTTGGGTCACCACTGTGCCCAGCCTAAAATAAGTTTTATGACATGAAATAGTAATATTTAGGGTTAATTCTACTGTTAGGTAACGAACTTTCCAAAATTTTCAATGTTAGGTATTTTACTCACGAAAATACCAAGTTAGGTAACCAAACTTTCAACTTTGTTCAATGTTAGGTAATTTGAGCAATTTTTGCAACTGGTCACCTGCTAAACCGGTTACCATTGTACCACGTCATATTTTATTATATTTTTAGAGTAAATTACTAAAATACCCTCATCTTCAACCTCCCTCATCTTATCACCATTATTTGACAAACCATTCTTTTTCCTCCGCCCACACCCACACCCACGACCACCAACTGCAACAACCACCATCTATTTTTCTTTTCTAGCATTCGAGTTAAACACCACCGTCACTCCCACCTCTTTTTCCTCCTGATTTGGTATGCCTACAAATCCAATACATATATACACCTCAAAAACAGCCACCCTACTCCTCAATAATGGGTCAGATCTGGGTTTTAGTTAACAGATATACAAATGTTGATAAAAGTGGTGTTTGGATTTGTACAAATGTTGATAAAAGTGGTGTTCGGTTACAAACAAAAACATCTGAAACCAACCCAAAGAGGGTGTTTGTGCTTCGAATCAAAAATCGAAAGATTTGGTGGCTGGGTTTATGTTTCGATTTGTTTAAGTGTGTGAGGTTAACAAAAGTGGGTGGCTTTTGGTTTTGAAGAAATGAAAGTGGGTGGCTGAGTGTGGATATCCAGATCTGTGAGTGTGGATACGCTATACACTGCTGCATATTGTTTTTGCCTTGTTGGGTGTTAATATTCAGCTAATAGGTTGTTTTAGGTTGTGACATATATTCATATTTCTACTCATGTACTCTTTCTCCTTCTTCACTTTGTTTGTTGTAATATATCTCGACCTTTCAGGAAAAAAAAATTTATCCAATTACTTTGATACGCGGAGTATTATACTCTGTTTCACCACAAATATATATATTAAAACCGGTTGAATAACACAAATACACAATAGTAAATCTATTTAGTTTCAAAGAAACAATGAATGTATAAATTTTCACGAAAGAAAGTTTTGATCTTGGGTCCATGAAGAGTGATGATCAATATTTAAACCCAAATATAGTCAAAAGTCAAAACTGAGATGCTCTTATTTGATCATGGACTTTTGTTGTTATCAGAAAATGGTCGGAAAAATAGCCGGAGTGGTGGTGGCCGGAATGGTGGTGGTGGCCGGTTAAAAGAGAGAGGGAAAATAGAAAGAGGGGAAGAAAGAGAGAAAAGATGAGATATAACCGTTTAAATGACGTCATATGTGGGCCCCATAAGCGTAGCAGGTAATATTACCTAACATTGAAGGTTTCACAAAGTTTGGTTACCTAACTTGGTATTTTCGTGAGTAAAATACTTAACATTGAAAATTTTGAAAAGTTCGTTACCTATATGTAGAATTAACCCTAATATTTACTTTTGTCACAAGAAAGTAGGATTGGTGGTCAAAAGGTGGTCCTTAGCATAAGGCTAATAAATAAGTCTTGTACAATGAGGTGGCCATATAAATATTTACTGTATACTGAAACATAAGTACCTTTTTTGCTATGTTGTTGGAAAGCCAGTCCAATCCCATAAAGTCCCTCTCCATAGATTGTACAAGTAATACACGTGTCGATTTATGAAGGCTGTACTTCAAGGGGTCCTATAAAGAAAGAGAGCAACGTACCTACACGTGTCCTTTCTAACAAATTAGAGAACCAACGACAGCTTCTCTAATGTCCTGTAATTTCCACACGTGAAACTGGATCAGCCTTGTCATTTTATTTTATTTTACTTTTTATCTACTCTTTTCAAACATATTTTGTAAAACCCTAAAATTTGAACCATAAAATTTTGCACTATTTTAAATTTTCCTAAATACGAATTATTAACATATGACGTGTTAAACTTTACCTTATAATTAAACACTTACATTATGATTAAATCCTAATTAAACCTAAATAGACTTAACAAAGAAAGTGACACAATAAACGAAATGATGTCAAGCGTTATAAAGGTTATGCATAGGCTGATTGGTAATTTAAATGTGCGCACATTCGAATATGGTAACTTTGCATTTGATAATTTCTCACTTAATCCTCCCATAAGATTCGGCAATCACATCATCAAATTATTAACCTTGATTGCCTCCCAATCACACCCTAAAGTACATCCCAATCACCATCAAAAGAAAAACACGACATTTCCCTATTTGAAACCTTCCTATCTCGTTTTTATTAAACGGCATTACCACTCCCATTTTCCTGTCCATTCGAACTTGGCAACTTACCGATGAGTGGTGGTGGTCGGACGGTGGACGGCGGGATGATGGGGAGAGGCTGTTCCAAGTTGCAGGTGAGACTTGAGAGTTGAGAGTAAAGAACCTAGATCTAAAAAAGTAAAAAATGAAACATTTCCACTTTATTAGTTTATTATGCCAACGTTAATGAGTGGTAGATACTATTAGACTATTACACTGATTGAAAACATAAACATGAATTAAGTTTTAAAATTACTCGGTCCAAAAGAAATAGTCCAAATACTACAAATTCAAGCCCAAATCCCCAAATCCTTTAAATGATCCTAAAAATGGCGCCACGCCTTACGATATGCATGCCTTTGCGCGCCTTTTTACGCCTTAACCCATGACATGCCTTAAGCCGACACCAAGGTCTATTTCATGACTGCGAGGTTAAGCCTCGCGCCTTGGCACGCCTTTTAGAACACTTGCTATTGATGTTGTAGTAGTAGTTGTTGTTTAATGTGTTACTGTTAATGTGTGTTGGGTCACTGAATTCCGAAACTCCCTTAAACTAGGATTTGAACATAAAATAACCTAAGTGTTTGATGTCCGTAAACATAATCAAGTCACTGAATGAACAGTCATTCAGTGAGTCATCTTCAAGATGCTCAGGATGAACCTAAGAAGAAAGGTTCTCCATTCAGTGAGGCGGACTCTCAGTGAGTGGCACCTAAGCCAAAGAAGAAGGTGATGGATTCAGTGTATGATGACAATAGCTCACTGAATCCCAAGTTTCTCCTCGCTTTAGCAACAAATGGTTTATGAGTGAAGATAAAGACAGGTAGCCTGAAGAATGGGCGGGACAAGGCAAGAAACGTTTGAAGTAGCAAAGAGCGTCAGTATCCTCCCAAAATCAAACTTTCCCTGAATAGCTAAGGTTCAGGATGATGTCATATTTGAACCTCATAAAGCACTATTATATTGTCCTATACCCAAAATAGACTTATGTAACAAAGATAAAATACGTAAGTATTTTGTCTCAACTAGGCTTATGTCATCTTTGTCTTTATCATAACGGTTGTAATATACTTGTGTATAAATAGTAGTCATAAGGAAGAGTAAAGGTTACGGAGTTTGTACACTTAATGCTTAGACATTCACAAACCAATCTTTACTCTCTCCAAATAGCAACTGATCCTAAGATAGCTTAGCAGATCCATTTGTTGCTACTTAAGCTTAGCTTAAGTTTAGTGAGGAGTAACACACAACACACTTGTCATTTCAATCCCAAGTGTTTATTCCGCGAACACTAAGGTATAATTCTTTGATTGATTTCTAATAAAATTAAACGTTGAAAAATATCTTGTTCATTTACTTTACGTTTTTCTCCAAATGTCTTTCAAAGTATTTCATTACATTACTTAAGCATGGTGCATGTTTAGATTAACTTTGTAGTTAATTTAACCATGTAAACGGGACCAACAATGTGAGTTGACCTAATATTTCCCAAAAGTTGTACTAACCTACAACATTAACATCACCCACCAAGCAATATTCTTCTTATATTCGATCGGGTTTAAGTTGCATATCGTAAAACATTAGGAAGTCCAAACATGCATAACTCTCGGTTTCTGTCACAGTCGCCATAGTTATACCAACCTTTTTCGATAAGACTCCCAAGCTTACTACTACTTGATAGTTTTTGTATGTTTGGTGTCTGAACCAACTCCCCAGTCTGATCCGAGTTCTCCTACAACTGCCTTAGTAACATCTCGACCAATCCGTTTAGCATAACTTGTATATCAACTTCATCTCGAGTCATACGTTTAACATATAATGTATCTCAATATCATTTTAAATCACCCATTTAACATACATTGTATATCAATATCATCTCGACTAATTTATATATCTTCTATTTTTTTTAATAATTATGAATAATTTTAAAAACAATTTTAAATAGAAATCCACTTAATACGTTAATAAAATATTATTTTTGTGAATAAACAAATTTATATATCTTATAAAATTAATTTTAACAAGTATAAATAATTTTAAACACACTTCAACTACAAATCTAGGGGTGTTCAGTATTTGGTTTGACACCAAAAAAACCGAAATATAAACCGGACCGAAACCGAATAAAACCGGACCGAAAATTTTAATTGGTGTATGGTTTGGTTTAAAACCAAACCGAAGTATTTAATTGGTGTTTGGTTTGGTTTTGGGTTTGACAAATACATAACCAAACCAAACCGAGAAAACCGAATATATATTTATC
>LBNU01007257.1:66689-78886 GCA_014162995.1 Artemisia annua
GAGGCACCGATGGCATGACACTTTCTGTGGAGGTGTGATTGATCCACGGCGTCCCCACTTTGTATGATATGATTATGATTATGAGATCTCCTGGCCATTTATGATATGTATGTATGTATGGGGGGCGTATGGATGCATCCTAGCACTTATGTTTATGTATGATGATGTGTATGTATGGTGAATGTGGGTAGGTGCTTCTCTACTCCTTCACGTTTGGGAGCTAGCTACTCCATGTGGTACCGAGAGGTCTCCCCTCTCTGTATCCTTTGATATATGGTTATGGATTATGTATGTATGTATGTATGAGACCTATTCGAGTGACTCTGGTAGGTCGGCTCGTGGCTTCCTTATGTTTCTATGTGTCTATTCGAGTGACTCTGGTAGGCACGCCTTTGTTCATACGTGCTCTTTATTCTCTTATGATTATGCTTACGTTGATATCTCTATGATCCTTCATTTGTTTGACTTATGATATTGTTCTACTGTTCGTTGATCTTTTATGCATTTGACATATGACGTTTCATTTCAGCAGGAGCTTATGATTTCTTTTCTTATACTTATATACGTTTTGTTTATCCGTTTGTTTTGTTATATATCTGTTCACTGGGCTTTTTAAGCTCAGCCGCATTTCTTTTCCTGCGGCAGGTTTTAGGTTGGAAGCTGGGTTTGGGTGAAGAGTGCATAGGAGCGTTAGTGGACTACCTTGATGACTAGAAGCCCATTTACATCAGGATTAGACTTGGACTTGGATTCTATTAGATTTTGGATTTGTATTTCTTCTTGTATAGAGCTCGCATTTCTTTTGTCTATTTAGAATATCCTTTGTAACTTTAGGTTTATAAGTCTTCCGCTTGCGTTGTATATTCTGAGAGACACCATAATGTGNTCTATTTAGAATATCTTTTGTAACTTTATGTTTATAAGTCTTCCGCTTGCGTTGTATATTCTGAGAGACACCATAATGTGGCATTTTGACCCGTGTCGGGTTGGGGTGTTACATATATTGGTGTCAATTTTGTTAAGTTTATTAATAAATATTAATACGTGTATGTCTAATATCGAACACGAGACCTCGGGATTGCACACATTGCAAATGAGAATTAAAGCATAATAATTAATATATTTATATATTAATTATTTAAACACAAAAACTTAACGACCGTTAATATTTATCGTTAAATGACTAACGACCGTTAGGCGAATAAAAGGAAAGATTGTGTGTAAGTAATTTGGAGAGTCAAGAAGGGCCTAGAACCCCTCTTTGGGTTCTAAAACTGGCCACCAAGGGAAGGGGGGATCCCCTTGCCCTAACTTGTCCACTAAGATTACTAAACACTATAAATACAACCCTTAGGTTCATTGTTTGACATCTTTTGTGCACACACTTAACCTATGTTTGTTTTTCTCTTCTTTTCCTTCTTGTGGCCGATCAAACAAACACCCTCTTAGGGTTCTTATTGATTTTTCATAAGAAAAACTCTTGTGTACGTTTTGTTTACTAGCATAACCTTTAATTCGTCAATAATTTGTGTGTACAAGAACGAGGTAATAACTCACTATTGTTATTATCAAGGGATCGATTAACAAAATGGTAAGGAATAATCATTGATCCATATAAACCCTAATTAGGGTTCTCCACTTGTTCAAGATTATTAAAGTTGTCAAACAAAATGAAACACGATTTGGAGACTACTTAGTTACTGACTATGTGCTAAGTTTGAGGCTAAACAGGTCTCGCAAGTCGCCATTATTACCTTCTTAAATATTCATATACGGTTAATGCAAATATTTTGACACGACTGAATAAATGAATCGAGTTATAATAGAGATATATTAGCATGTCAGTCCGAACATGTCAACCTAAACACAACATGAGCCACCATCCAAATAGTGTTTAAAGGATCTTATAAGCTATTTTATCAACATCGTATTTGCAAGGTATGATTCGTTTGTATTTTACTGGACAGACAGTAAACTGTGGTGATAAATCTTGTAGACTTTAATCTATATGTGTATTTTCATTTTGTTTTAGTTTAAAAGCAAGTTAATGACTAATTAAGCAATGTAAATGAAAGCGCGTATGAGTAATCGTACATACTTGATTGATTATCATTTAATTTGCTTAGTGTGTAGTAAAAACATTGGTAAAAAATGGCTTGCTTTAAAAGCTTGTATGTTAATCACCGTATGTAATCTTATTAATGTTATTACTAATTAACTTCTTAAATATAGAAGTGTGTAGTCAATACTAGGCCTAACTTGAGGTAACCTGTGTATACATGCCGAGGCAATGTGGAAAACTTTAAGAACTTGCACCCTTTCTATCTCATCGAAAGAAAATTCAAAACCCCTTAATTCTAGTATTCGTTTCAAAAACTCATTTTGTTGAATCTATGGCAAAGAAAACTCAAAACCCCTTAATTTTAGTATTCGTTTCAAAAACTCATTTTGTTGAATCTATGGCATTTGGACGTCCGAGTATGTTCAAAAATATCATCCCAAACTGGTATCATGTCATCTTTTTGGGACAATACTCCATTTATGGTGTGTCCGGCGGTAGTGGTGAAGCGGTGATGATGTCTTAGGGGCGCAGCTACATAGGGGCGGGGAGGGGCGCCCGACCCCCCGAAATTTTTTTTGCGATGTAGGGGGTTTATAGTTTTCGTGTAGAAAAATTTCGGTATATTCGGTTTCGACCCCCCATTTTAATTGTGAAATTTCTTTTATAGCGTTAGGAAACAAAAATTTAGATCCCGACCCCCCACTGAAAATTTTCTAGCTTCGCCACTGGATGGCTTGTAAAACACAAATACAAAACGCCTCCTTAATTCTATATAATTTTGGCTTTCGATTCACAACTACTATGAACCCAATTTAAGGAAAAACAACCTTGATCATCCATACCTTCTTAAAAAACTACGTACCCAACTCTAAAGTTGCAATAAAAAAACGAAACCAAAGTATGATATTTAAAAAACGAGGTAATAACTCACTATAGTTATTATCAAGGGATCGATTAACAAAAGGGTAAGGAATAATCATTGATCCATATAAACCCTAATTAGGGTTCTCCACTTGTTCAAGATTATTAAAGTTGTCAAACAAAATGAAACACGATTTGGAGACTACTTAGTTACTGACTATGTGCTAAGTTTGAGGCTAAACAGGTCTCGCAAGTCGCCATTATTACCTTCTTAAATATTCATATACGGTTAATGCAAATATTTTGACACGACTGAATAAATGAATCGAGTTATAATAGAGATATATTAGCATGTCAGTCCGAACATGTCAACCTAAACACAACATGAGCCACCATCCAAATAGTGTTTAAAGGATCTTATAAGCTATTTTATCAACATCGTATTTGCAAGGTATGATTCGTTTGTATTTTACTGGACAGACAGTAAACTGCGGTGATAAATCTTGTAGACTTTAATCTATATGTGCATTTTCATTTTGTTTTAGTTTAAAAGCAAGTTAATGACTAATTAAGCAATGTAAATGAAAGCGCGTATGAGTAATCGTACATACTTGATTGATTATCATTTAATTTGCTTAGTGTGTAGTAAAAACATTAGTAAAAAATGGCTTGCTTTAAAAGCTTGTATGTTAATCACCGTATGTAATCTTATTAATGTTATTACTAATTAACTTCTTAAATATAGAAGTGTGTAGTCAATACTAGGCCTAACTTGAGGTAACCTGTGTATACATGCCGAGGCAATGTGGAAAACTTTAAGAACTTGCACCCTTTCTATCTCATCGAAAGAAAACTCAAAACCCCTTAATTTTAGTATTCGTTTCAAAAACTCATTTTGTTGAATCTATGGCATTTGGACGTCCGAGTATGTTCAAAAATATCATCCCAAACTGGTATCATGTCATCTTTTTGGGATAATACTCCATTTATGGTGTGTCCGGCGGTAGTGGTGAAGCGGTGATGATGGCTTGTAAAACACAAATACAAAACGCCTCCTTAATTCTATATAATTTTGGCTTTCGATTCACAACTACTATGAACCCAATTTAAGGAAAAACAACCTTGATCATCCATACCTTCTTAAAAAACTACGTACCCAACTCTGAAGTTGCAATAAAAAAACGAAACCAAAGTATGATATTTGATAATTCTAGTGGTTCACTTAGATGATAAGTATTGCAACCCAACTTCAAATTAAACGGATCCCCGTACAATCAATCAACAAAGAAATTTGTAACACCCCAACCCGAAAAGGGCTAAAGTGTAACATTATGGAGTCAAATCAGAACACAAGTGATACGGAGAAACAATTCTAAAACAAAACTTACAAAGGGTTACAAAGGAAAACAAAATAAAGTACAAGATACAAAAAGGCAACAACATGCTAAGCCCAAAACAATAAGCTACTAAGCCCAAACAATACTGCTTCTAAACATCTCTAAGTCCAGCAAATATCTAACATGGTGAAGTCTTCTAAGCCCAAAAGCAAGTAAACTCTCCATCCATAACTCAGCTTCCTACTAAACCTGCCGCAGGAAAAGAAATGCGGCTGAGCTTAAAAAGCTCAGTGAACAGATATAACAACAAAGTAATATGAAACAGAAACGAGAATCAGAATATATGTTGCATTAGGGAACTCGAAGGTATAATATAAGTATAAGGTAAAGGTAACAGTAAAGGTAAAGGTTAAGGTTGTATTAGTATTCTACCACGAGCCAAACAAATCAAAGTCTCCAGCATAGTAACCATGTATTCAAAGGGGAGACCTCAGAATACCAAATCTAGTAGGAGGGGAGTCCTCAAGTAACCAAATTGGAGTAGCTAGCTCCCAAATATTGTGAAAGGCATGTATTGCACACAGTACCATACACCAAACCAAATGTAGTAGCAAATCAAATCAAAGCAAATCTAGGATGCATCCATACGCCCCTACCCAAACCAATTGCAGATCAAACAAAGGGACGGTGTGGAACATCACTCAACCACACTGGAGTCATGACATTGGTGCATCAATGCCACGGTCATGTTACCTTCATGACTAGGAAAATGCTCGTGTATAATACTGAAGGGTCAAAGGCAAATCAAATAGCAAAGTCTAAGTCAAATCAAAGTAACATAATCCAAGGTGCATAGCAAAGGTTCAGGTCAACGATTCGGGGTTCATAATCAGAGTTCAAATCAAAGGTTCATAGCAAAGGTTTATAGCAAAAGTTAAATTCAAATGGATCATATCAAAGATGTAATATCAATGGGTCAAAATGGACAGGTCAAAACCAAAGTTCCCAATCCACCAGGTTCACTACTCCAGTTCCAAAGTCCCATAGTTCATAAATCAAAGGGTCATAATGAGAGTTTAAAACAAAAGTTCAATTTAGCAGGTTCCCATCACTTGTATAATAAGGTTCGTAGTACAATCCCATTTAATTATAATAAGGGTTCATCTAGAAAAGATCTTCCAAAAGATGACATTCATAAAAATGATCTTTAATAAGGGTTTGCATAAAATGTTCTTTAAAAGTGGTCTGTATGAATTTATAAAAATCCCATAGATAAGTGATCTTAAATCATATTAAAAGTGCCGTTATAAAATAGTTTCTCCTTTAAATGTTTCCAAATCATAATTAAGAAAAGAATTTCACCTCCCGTTATAATATCCCAAAAGAACATTCAAGTCTCACAAGGGTTCCATCTCCCGTTACAATATCCTCAAAAGAATGTCCAAGGTCTCACAAGGGTTCAAAGGTTAAGGTCACAAAAGGTTATCAAACGGATCATACCATAAGAGTTCGAACGAATAACGATAGGATCACAAATACTGATGAACACATCAATCATAGAGCCAAGTACAAAGGATCATAACCAAACCAAGCGGAATCATAACACGATAGCAAATCAAAGACAAAGTCAAGAGAGAGAAAGAGTGTACTCTTACTGAAAGAGTACGGAATATCTGTACCTTAGACCGCAAATGCAAACATAACAGACACATAAAGATCGGAAGCAAACTCCTTCTTCAGCGGGTCTACACGAATTCATGATCGTCTTATTAATAACTTATTTTAAATCAGATTACTCATTTTAGTCAGCTTTCTATTTTAGTAACTTTTCTTTTATAGCAACTTTCCAAAAATAGTAAGTTTCTCTTTAAGTAGTTTTACCATTTTAAGTAACTTTCTATTTTATGCAGGCTTCCTAATTTAGTAAGTCTCCACATTCAGTAATTCTCCAAATTTAGCAAGTTTTATAAGTTGGAGTTCAAATGACAACTAATTAACATTTAAGGTTTAATATGGTTAATTATAATGATCTAAGATTAAAAATGACTACTTGTAATAGTTTAGGGTTTAAAATGTCCCAATAGCAAAGTTTAAGGTTAAATATGAAAATAATTAAAAGTTAGGATAAAAGTTTACATATAGAAAGCATGCAATTTTTCCCTTGTATAACCGTATAACAGAAACTTGCCGAAAATGACTCGCGTCCCTTTTTTTTTATATTATAACCGAATACAAGCCTTAGGTCTTTAGCCATGAAAACTGAGACTTCACAACCCTTTAATTATATACATACGATATGAAAACAATGAAAAAGGCAGCATGTTTTACTCTTTTTAGCTCGACAAGAATAGGTGAAAATATGATGGTGTCGTTGTTGTTAAAAAGGCCAATATAAAACGTACCAAACAAACTGAAAATGAAGCATATTTAGGTCGATCATATCAGGTCCTAATTTCGTTATCTTATGTGATAGGTTTCATGATTTTATGTGACAAAGTTTTATGATTTCATGTAAGCTAGTTTATCATATCATTTAACTTATATTATTCGAATTCATGCAGGTTTCATTTAGACGATTCAGAGAGTTATCATGTGATATATTATACGTGAAACATAAGATCAAAAATTAAAAGAGAATGAAGCAAGGATGATACTCAATACCCTCGTCGCGTGTTCGAATCGAAATAATCAAGACCCAAGCCAAAACCAATACCGAAACAACCCAAACCAAGCCCTCCTAGTAGCTCATAGTACCACGATCAACACCACCACTTCGAACCCAAAAGCCCACGACCAACACCCTTTCGAACCACAAAACACCAAGTCGATCACAACCCTAACTAGGGTCGTCGTACCACCCTTTTTACCACTCGACTTCATAGATTTCTAGCTGCCAAAATGATGGAGTTTTACTAGGATTTTGTGTGTGTTGTGAAGGTGTGAAAAGAATGTTTATTCGGTTGAAGAAATGTGGGGAATATGGGAGATATGTATGGGTCAGTTTATTGTTTTGTGTTTTCCGAATGAAAGAAGGGAGGATGCACATATTGTTTAATATGAACCGAGTGAGATGTATATCTTTTAAAAATGAATGAGGGATACTCTCTTCAAAGGTTCATGATCTATTAGAAACTGGGGCAACTTTAAAAAGCCTAAAAAGTTTTTTCACAAGTCGGATCATCAAATAAATCAATCAACGATTCTAAATAAAAGTGTGGAAAAAGCAATCCACATCTCCTTCCCACATTTCCTGTATCATACATTTTTCTTCTCATCTCTCAATGGATATTCTCTCTCTAACAACAAATCACGCTACTAACTTCATTATCGAAAAATCAAACACTACCAAAGGCACAACCATAATCCCACGACCAAAACCACCGTTGTCCGACCCCCATCGGAGCTGCCACGGTGTCGTCACGCGCCGTGACTTCGTGTGGGTTTTCTTTTCGGTTTCTTGCGATTTCTGGTGACTTTCCGGCTACCTGGAACAACACCTCCGTCGATTGAAGGTTCCCCTCACGTTCCCGAATCATATCCAAGCAGTGTCACAGCAACCACGGTAGGCCGTCTGAAGCCGCCATCTCTGCCGCCGTCTCTTCCACCATCATTAGTCAAATCATACGGTGATGATTTCAAGTGTATGGTTTTGGTTTCATTTAGAAGCATTAATTTTATTTTATTTTTTGATAAAATGTGTCATAATAATGATTTTAGATGATAAAGATGGAATGATTAATTCATCCATAANAATGTTCATCAATTATTTTTTTATAATGTTCATCAGTTGAGGTGTTCATCGGTTCATCAGTTATGTTTGATAATGTTCATCAGTTGAAGTTATTGTTGTTCATCAGTTCATTGTTTTAAAAAAAAAAATTCAATGTTTATCAGTTATTTTGATAATGTTAATCAGTTCATCAATTATTTTGATAATGTACATCAGTTGAAGTTATTGTTGTTAATCAGCTCATCATTGGTTTTTAAAAAAATTCAATATCAGTTCATCAGTTATTTTGATAATATTCATCAGTTCATCGGTTAATTTTGATAATGTTCATCAATTAAAGTTGTTGTTGTTTATCAGATCAGCAGTGTTCTCAAAAAAATACAATGTTCATCGGTTCAGTTATTTTTTGTAATGTTCATCAGTTATTTTTTTATTAGGTTCATCAATTTAATAGGTAATTTTGATTAAAAAAATAATAAATCGCCACTTTTCTTTTTAAAAGAAATAAATGTTCATGAGTTTTAAAAAACAATAAACGTTCTATCATTTTAAAGCAAAAATGAATGTCCAGCAATTTTTTAAAGACAATTATACGTTCTATCATAAGCTAAAACATAGGTGTTGAAATAGTAAAAAGAAATCTGACACAAACAAAAGAAGGGACACTTGTCATCATGTGGTGAGTTTCTAGACTTTTTAATCTTTACCCACTTTGTATAGGATCGCAACTCTATGTTCAAATATGGAATGCATGAAATCAGGAGATGATTTGGGAGATAAATGCCGAAAGGTATGGGGGACCAAGAGACCATGGAGTTTTGACTTCAAGATATATTTGATCTCATTTCAAAGTTATATTTGGTGCATTTCCTTTTAAAAAACAAAATTCGGTCCTTGTGACTTAATTTATGGTTGATATAATTTCTAGGCATCAAAGTGTGAATTTTATTTTTTTATCATAAGTTTCATGAATTGCATAAATGTATTTTTGTTCAAGTATTACGATTTAAATACTTAGGTTATCATCGAAATGAAATGTCTTAGATTATTATTCGTCTCTTCGTAAAATTCAAAATTAGAGGGTATTTTGGGAATTTAACTTGTGAAGTGAAAATGTGGGTTTTACAAAATTAGTCCAAGCGACTTGTTTATAAACAAGACTCTAAATACGAAGTCGATACGTAAATACCAAATCAGATTGTAGTAACCTGCTTACTTGATAAGTATTAAGATCGAACTTCACACAAATAAATTCAATAGATAAAGGCCAACAAAACTAACAAACGTGTCAGATTACAACAAATATAAAATCCTAAGAACGAATTACGAACCTATATCATCGAACTTGAATTCATTGTCCCACAAAGGATTGATCCACAATACTACGGAATAATTATTAAAGGACCCAAAAGTTAAACAGTCTAAAACTAGCACAAAGCCCAAAAGTGAAACCAGTCCACAAAACAAAACTGACCTTGTTATTAGTCAAATCCACCAAATTAACACATCGTAGCAAACGACGATTTCAAACGAACACGAACCTTTTCTTCTTCTTTTTCTTTATTGCACCACTTGTTAACAATAAAAAGACGAAATAACGACATAATATGGACAAACGAAGCGGAAACGCTATTCAAATTGTCACACCACAAGGGATGATCCAACGATAAGAATATCAGCCTTCTAAAGAGAAGTTCAAGGGTTTGAATCTAACGGGGAGAAAATTAATCCCCTTATAGTCAAGGAGGTGCATCTGCGCCGACTCCGAGCTATCTAAAAAGGTATTTGCCTTGAGATTAATCGGATCACAATATTGAGTTTAAAACTAAGATAACAAAAAAAACTGGTACAAACTACAAAGTATTCAAAAGCATTCAAAAGCACCGAAATTCTAATTTAAAAGTACAAAGGTTTTCCTATATCATTGATCTATATTTTATGTTCCGATAAAACGAACAGATCAAAAACTAATATCTATTCAAAATCAAATTACCAAACAACCCAGAAAGCTGAAGTCTTAATCAACACCAATATCCTTTCATTCGAACCTAGACGGGCTAGACTGGTGTTTTCTTTGAAGACTGTCAATGGTCTAGTCAAGTCAACCATATTAGTTAAGTTTAATAAGCCCATTCCACACACTGAGAAAGAGTAAAAAAAAAAGTGGGGCCTAAGAAACTATTATGATAAAACCATGCTTACATTATACGGAGCGTGCATGAAACACAATACCACAAATTGGTTGTCGGTAGGAGCCTGCTACGTCCAATTTACTTATGACTTGGGTCTTTTGGTGGTGATATAAAGATAAAGGTGGGAATGGCTGGAGTGAGTTTAATCTGATAATTACTGTCTTAGTTGATGGTAGCAATGGCTTTACATCGCATGCCACGCAAAGATGACTCCAATGAACATCATATAATGGAGAAACTAAAAACAATCAATAAACATAAGAAACAGAAAGTGAAAAAAATAAAAAAAAAAAAGAAAAAAAAACATACAAAAAATGTGCAGCTATTTCATAACCCATCCTAGTTGCAAAATGACGTGGACCACAACATCGAGTCAGTAGATCCTACTGTTATCACAACTCTTGATTATCGACATAAAATGATTGAATCAATAGTGCAAATAACTCATTACTTCATATCATATCTCCTACAATAACATTGCATCCTTTGTAGTTCATACGCGTACACATGCGTGTTCAACCTGATATCCGCATTTCATTACTTATATCGAGTTCTTTGCAAATTGAAATTACCAACAATATACAAAAATAGGGGGGCTTTATTTCCATATACCCTTAGATTTTTTACTCTTTTATATTTTCGTTTATTCAAGACTTAGAATTTGTTTTTTAGCTTGATTTTTCAGATAGGATCTTTCCTGTCTTAGCTGATGTTTGTTCTCTTTCTTTTCTTTTTTAAGTGTTGCATAGATTACCGATCACATAGCCCCTAACGCCATGTGTACTTAATTTTACTTTAAACTCATCTATATCCTTTGGTTCTCTGTTTTAGCTCGCGTATAAATCATTCTGGATCACTACTGATGTTAGATATCAATGCCTCATAATTTTCAATGCATTACGATGAGTAAAAGTTTTATGAAACAGACTTTCAAAATTTATGCAGATACGTTTTTAATCTCCTATAAACAGGAAATCTCCTCTAACATAGTAACGCATAAAGTATATATGGTAAATAACTTATCTGGAACAATCTTTATTAATCCACATTTGTACTTAGTCTAAAACCCCACACAACCACGATAGACACTGACAAGCTCACAAATATCAGAAATAAATTGGTTTCTTTATATATTCTGTTGTTATAGTGCCTAACCATGCATCCTCTGGGTCATAAGTCTGTCATTATCGGAGTGCTAAAGAATTTTAGGTGACATTAAATTGACTTACCAGTTATTATTACGTAAAACCTTCATCTTTGATAGATAATGTGTAATATATAGTGAAGTGAGAAATAAAAATGACAGATAATAAATCATAAATAAGATGGAAGCAAAAATAAGAAAATAGAAAAAAGTATACAGAGATTCAAAGGAGACAGTTCACCTGTCGTTCTACAAGGGGATGGTCGAACCCTATCCCTCGTCTTCCTATGGCTGCAATTGCAACTGCGCTCAATTTACAGAGAGCTGAGTCCGCCGTAAGATCCTCAGATCGATGGATTGGCGTAGAGGACGCCTAGCTTGGAGTTGGCGCTTATTTATGTATATCGTGAGTTCCATTCTAGTCGATCTATTTAAAACATATGCGACGAAGACTCCCACATAGATTATATACATTTATATACCGTATATGATGAGATCAGAGATATGACTTACCAGAGACAGAGAGAGAAGTTGTGTGGATACGGGCCATGCTTGAGTCCGTTGCCGTTAGGAATGAGAATATGTATATATATACACCAAGATATAAACTAGCTCATCTAATGTAACTGCTCAAAGGTTTTGTGATTGTTCTGGGAACATGCGATTCACTCATATATCGGGCGCAAAACAACTGGTAGAAGTCTGATTGTTCCTAAAAAAGACTTTAGTCAGTGAGAGCTCGCTCCTTATGGGTCCTGCCAAAATAGGTATATAGAAAAAGCCCTCAATTTATTTATGATGATAATTTTGGTGGCATATAATACCATACATACCACCTCAATCCATTGAAGCTCAGTTATGTGCCAATCGT
>LBNU01007257.1:78895-89178 GCA_014162995.1 Artemisia annua
AAAAAAAAAAAAAAAAAAAAAAAAAAAAAAAAAAAAAAAAAAAAAAAAAAAAAAAAAAAAAAAAAAAAAAAAAAAAAAAAAAAAAAAAAAAAAAAAGAGTTTTCATAATATGAATGCCACATATATAACTTTGATTATCCGAATAACATGATCTGAATAATTAAATACATTTTCATTTATCCAAATAATTGTCTTTGAGTCATTCAAGTGTCCGAATAGTATACTTTGAATTTCTTTGATGATTAACAAAAAAAAAGGGGTTATTCATACCCTAACTTTATAATGTTATCCAACCTTAATTTGTTTTTAGTGATTTTTTTTTTCTTTTTTCTTTTAAGTTGTAGTTTTACTCCTTACTTTACTAAATTACCTTCTTATGATAAACATACGATGTGATATCAATCATTTAATGATCGTAAAGTTATTGAAAGATAAAATTTACAATAAATTTACCATACACATCTCTAGTCAAGATGGTAAAATTATCCAATTTTAAAATTTGTCTAGTCAAACCCCACGGAACGCAACCACAAATATGAAAATGGTTTATATATGCTCCTAACATATTGTAGTATCTAAGGTAAAGATTTTAGGACATAAATGACTACCAGTTATATATTACCAGAAAATTATTTAAATGACCAAAAACGTCCAAAAAAAAATTAACAAAAACGACTCCGCTGGGGATCGAACCCAGAATCTCTGGTTTCGTAGACCAGCGCCTTATCCATTGGGCCACGGAGTCCCTTTTGTTATCTGGTTCCATCTAGTGATTTTAAAACATAGCAGTACAGAATTAACATTTTAGATTTGTCAATGCTTCCAGAGAAAAGAATTACCCATGCTACAGTTCTAAAAAATGATAATAACAACTATTGAATGTATACAAGGTTTGTTGTTGGAGCATATTATATCGAAACACTAGTCTGTTCCAAAAAAAATATCGAAACGCTAGTCAAAATAGTTAGACCAAATTAAGGTGAGGTAGATACGAGTCTTTGTCATAGTTTTCCATATGGGCAAAATATCTAGTTGTTTGCCAACAATAATCTACATCTCATGCCAACTTGAAGCTAAAAGCATTCCAATCTTTCGTACGATACGTTAGTAATTGCGGACACAGTTGTAGAAAGACAAAACTATGAACATTAGGTCAAATGCCTTTTGTAGCAATTTGCATGAGAAGGTCAAAAAAAGAGACTTCTAACTAAAGACGAGTAATAAAGAAAAAAACCATACAAAGAGCACTAACCTCGTATGACCGTGACAAACGGAGTGACTTGTTATCACATGGAATATACAAATATTAAAATGTTTATACGGATTGACATAATCATTATAATCGTAATAAGCAAATTCATATNATATTATGCCAAATTTAGTTAGATTTGCGAACGTTTTAACAGGAATTCAACTTAAGTCAAATTATACATACTTGGAAAAAACTTATCACATAACTTACAAAACACTAGTCTAGTTCATATTTTCTTTCTGTTAGTGTACGCTCGGTAATTGATTCTCTTAGTATCTCGTTTCGAAATTCATTTGTGATAAATGTAAAAAGTGAGGTTGACGTATTCTTTTGGCATGATGTTTGGCTCAGAGCAGGTCAATGTCTAAAGGATTGGTTCCCTCGTCTCTATGCTCTTGAAACCAATAAAGAATGTCGTGTTAACGATAGATGGATCTTAGAGGACGTGCTTTGGACGATATAAACGATTTAACTCAGCTAATTGGCAGCCCCATTTTATACCTAGGATACAGGGACGGGTGGATATGGGACCTTGATCCTGGTGGTGTTTTCACAGTAAACAAGCTCTCTAAACTTCTTGATTCAACTATCCTTGGGCCAAATGTAATGATGGTTAAGCTTGATTGGAGCTTCTGGTTGCCGAAAAAAGTTATTTTTTGTGTTTGGTGGGCTATAAATAACCATCTTCCCACCCTCTCCAACCTTGAAGCTCGAGTTGTGCCAATCGTTTCATTCAATTATGTATCGTGTAATGCATCTACTGATTGTGTTTAACATTGTCTCTTACTGTGTCCAAAGACCATTTTGATATGGCGTAAAATATTGAGTTGGTGAAATTTTAACCCACCAAGTTTTTCCTCACTTCTGGAATTTGTTCCTCTGTTATCATCTTTAGCGAAGAAAATATTTAAGGGAGTCGTTTATGTGGCAATTTGGGCGATCTGGGATTGGCATGATCGTGTCCTCCATAGTTCTTCCTCTTGCCTTCATGAGGATACTTTCGCTAAGGTGCAGACTCTTTCTTTGCTTTGGTTATCGAACAGGAGCTGCAAAAAGTCTTTGAGCTGGAGCAATTGGGTTCTAAATCCATCTTGTACTATGAGTATTAATTTGTTGTAGATCTGTATATTGGGTTTATTTTTAGGATTCATTGTGTGGTGTTATCTCTTGTTATTCACTTGGCTCGTCTCTAACTTGGAGATTGCCTTGTGTTTTGCTCCTTTTAGAGCTTTCTAATAAATTCAAGTTGTTCTAAAAAAAAATGCATTAGTTAAGAACTAGCAGGGTACCCGCGCGTTGCAGCGGCGGGTACCCTATGACAATTAACCGGAGAAATAGATCCCGATGAGGCATGGCTCACAAGTTTGTATCGATTTCAACGGGTCCTCTTTAGTTCATTTTCGGATGGCTTTTATTGGCTAGCCGAACCAGTGGCGACACCGGTTCCCGGTTGAACCCATGGTCCGGTCTGGTTTTCAAAACTATATGTACCATCAACTTGTTAGATTGTATAAACTTTTGTATGTTTTATTAGTTTGTACAATATGTATAATAACATGTACTTTTCATTTTAGGGGTGTTTTAAAAATAACATTAATTAGTGTATTTAATTATTTTGTGTTTTGGATTATGTTGTAGCTTGTTTAGATTGTACATTGTGAAAATTTTATTGTACTTTTTAGTAAAGGGGTGTTTTAATTGGTTGTATTTAATTTGATAGCTATGCTTTTAACTGATTGTACAATGTGAATAACTCATTGTATTTTTAAGTAATGGGGCATTTTAATAGGAGTATTAATTATGTTTTAATTTAATGTTTTAATGTTAAATTTTAAGGCATTAAATGTATAAGTGTGTTGATATTACTTGTACTTTAGCATTAAAAGGTGTAATGATGAATTTTAAGATTTGCATTAATTTTTAGGCCATTAACGGTCGAAAGTGGCGTGTACATGTAGTTACAAAACTTGTAAATGTCTAATTGTATTGATTTTAATGTATTAAATGCCTAATTGTGTTGATATTACTTGTATTTTTAGCATTAAAATATGTAATGCTTAATTTTAAGTATTTCTATATTTAGTAGGCCTAAATGCTTTACAAGATAGTTAGATAACTTAAAAATAGCTTGAATTATTTTTTTTTTAATGCTTTTTGCCATTAGAATAATAACTTAAATAAAATTAGTAGGCGTTTGATGTATGAATGGGGTTGGCATTAAATATAAGGATGATAGAAAATGTATTGAAAGAAAAAGTATGACTATCATAAAGGCTGTTTGCTACATATTTGGAATAGCATTTGAAGTTTTAGGGCCCGTTTGGTATGTAGATGGGTTTGGAATAGAATTTGGCATTTGTTTAGATTTGAAAGAAAAGTATGAAAGAGAAAATGAATGATGATATAAAATTTGTTTGGTTTATAAATAAAAGTAAGGATAGGAATTGGAATTTATTATTGTTTTTAAAATTAATAATAATATAATAACTGAGTGGCCCACCTAGGTGGTACCATAAGTTACAATATAAATTATTATAAAGCTATTATTCATACAATATTCAAACAAGTGGACCCGTTTTTTCTCTTAAACCCACCGATATGAGACCTTTCCTGCAAACCTTTGATCAAAGGTGTGGTACCTAATTTTTAAACCCAATCTTTCAACCAAACAAATTATTTCACTTTGAATCTAATCCGGATATCAAGAAACCAAATACCAAATAGGCCCTTAATTTATGTTGTTTTTAAATAACTAAAAATATACTCCCTCCGTCCCAAATTAATTGTCCACTGTTGATTTTTTCGGTCTTTTTTCTTCAACTTTGACCTTAAATATTTTTGTGGGTGTTACATAATATTTGATGCAAAATATATAAATGGATTGGGTTTTAGGTGTACTTTTCAATGGTATAATTTTTCATAAAGTATTATATAACTAAAAATATATATTTACGGTCAAAGTTGAACCTGTTTGACTTTGAAAATTTAAAGTGGACAATAATTTTGGGACGGAGGGAGTAATTGAAATGATTTGGGCCCATCATTGTAAAAAAGGATAGAAAATGATTAATAAAAGATGCAATTCTTTCAAAAGAAAATATGATTGTTTTCTACACTTGACAGTCAAGTAGTCAAGTGGGGATTTCTAAAGGTTTAAATTTAGTCATCATGCTTAGACCACTCGGTAAGGTGACTACCTCACCCACGTTAACATTTAACACATCTTGACTTTGGACCGAGTTACCTTACCGCGACAGAAAGGTTAACGCACGTTAACTCGGCACGTTAAGTGCTTAACGTGCGTTAAGCAGCATGTTTAAAAAAATAAATTAAAAAAAATACACTTTTGGCCCTTGTAATATTAGTTCCTTTTTTGAATACCAAAATGAAAAAATTACAAATTCAACCCCTACGATTTAAAAATCAAATCACAACTTAAAATTCATTATCGAATACAAAACAATACGAACAAAAAAAAATGTTGGGCTTTATATAATGGTGTAGTAAAATAACGATACGATTCATTAAATTTCAAATACAATACACGAAAGTGAAAACATACGAAACATAAAATAACGATACAATTTAAATAGACTTGTAATTATCGATGAGTGCTGACTTTTCTTCCCAAACTTGCAACACTTGTTCCCTGACCATTTTCAAGGCGACTTGAAGTTGCAAATCCGTTTCATCATTTCTTAAAAGGGTTTCTAGACCGACCCTGATTATTGGATGGTCTTGAGGTAGCTCACGTAACCTTTCGACCTCTGGAGCACGAGACTCCCTCTGTCGAATAGTACGAGCGATCTCACCAAACAAGTTGTTAATCAACTTAAGTTCATTTTCTTGTTCAATGCGTAATCGGGTAAGGATTGTTCTTTGCACCTCAGCTGGTTGGTTAGCCATAGTGTTTGTTGAAATTTAGTTTGAGTTGTTTGTTGATACAAAGTTGAGTAAAGATGGTATTTATACAGAAACTAGCCGTTAGATAATTTTATTGGAGAAACTAGCCGTTAAGCCTTTTATTCAAACTTAAACTTAAACTGACATAACATCGTACTACATCATACAAGACCATACGGAAATACTTAACATAAACCAACACACGATACAGGAATACAAAAGCCATTAATCCCAATATCGGTTCCAGGTGAAGTTGCTTCTCAAAATCAACCAAACGTGAAAATATTTGAATGTTTGTCCAGCATGGCGTTCTTTGTAAACTTTCATTGCATCTTCAACACGAACATCTGGCTCACGTATAGGCTGCAAATTCAAGTAAATGTCATGAAATTTTTGGCATTCAAAGTTTAACCGTGACCACTTACTCGTTATCTGGTTTTTGCTACGAAAAGGACCATCTGATTGTTCATTGAACCTTTGTGTTACGACTTGCCAAAAAGGTCCTTCCATCGCATGGAATTCGTGAACATTTTGCCACATATCGGCTAGCAAGCTTTCTTCTTCAATAGACCAACGATTTGCCATTGTGAATTTCTTTAGAAAGTGAAGTGTGTGCAAAATTGTATGATAATGTATGATATATATAGGAGTGTATAAACGTTTAAAATTCAAATTCAAATTCAGAGCGGGATAAATTCAAATTTCAAATTCAAATTCAGAGCGGGATAAACGTTTATATTTCAAATTCAAATTCAAATTCAAACAAAAAAAACGTGTGAAATAAACATTTAATATTCAGACTTACATAACATGTGGAATTCAAATTCAAAATTCAAATTCAAACAAAAAAAACGTGTGAAATAAACATTTAATATTCAGACTTACATAACATGTGGAATTCAAATTCAAAAGTCAAATTCACACACAAATGAGCGGTTAAACGTTTATATTTCAAATTCAAATTCCCACACAAACGGCTCTATAAATAGCCATTCTCAGGACCTCACAAAACACACACAAATCATACACAAATTACAAACAATTCTCTCAAAGCAATGGCTAACAACAATTCACAAGATAACGCTTCAGATTACAACACCCCGCCAGAAGAACTTATCCCCGTATTCCCATACGAGAATCAACAATCCAACAATCCACCACAAGATTTGTTTCCCGTTTTCGATTATGACAATCCACCACCAAACACTCCACCGGAAGTTCTGTTTCCACCTATAAACAATCCACCACACTACAATCCACCACACTACAATCCACCACAAAACCAACCACGTCCTTTGTCTGATGAAGAACTTTATGAACAAGATACGCGAGAATTGTTAAAGGTTCAAGCAGAGGAAGAAGAAGAGGCAAGAGCTCGTGATGAGTACTTACGAGAAAAACAGGCTCGGAGAAACGCTTGTTGTGCATGGCGAATCCAACATGGATTGCCCCGTGTGTCAACAAGTGACGACGATTCGAGTGCTTCGAGTGACGAGGGCTGGGTCTCGGATGATTCTTTTTACTGAATGTAGTTTTATTATCATTGTCGTATCGTTGTTTAGGGCTTTTAATTTTCGTTTCGTTGTTTGATGTTTTAATTAATTAATCATAGTTTAGTTAAGATGTTTTATGTTTAATAATTGTAGTTTAATTAAGATGTTTTATGTTTAATTATAGTAGTTTAATTAAGATGTTTTATGTAATTTGTGTTTTATAAATGTTTATGTTTTATTTAAATGAAGTATTTGTTAAAAATTGGGGTTGAAATTGAAAATATTTGGGGTGGAGGTGAGTTAAGGTGAGTTATAGGTGAGTTATGTTACCGGGGTGGAAAGTCAAGAGTTAAGGTTAAAAGGGAAAAGCTGACGTGGCAGTGCGTTAAGTTTTAACTCAATGTCACCTTACCACATGCTCTTAATCTTAAATACTACATTCTTGTAAGCATTCGATCCCAACCCTTAATACTCCATAAGACCATAACAAACACACCCTTATTAAACTAGAAGCTTATGCGGACTCAACCTATTCCATTTTTGTGTTCGGTGAGAATGGATTGAGATACGGAGTTAAGTTTAATATAGACCCCATTCTCTAAAGACTCAATAAACAACTCATTGCCACTTGTTTTTTCATCATTTTTTTTCTTAAAAAAGGAAAAGAAGAAAAAAAACATTTTTTTTTGAAAATAAAATATCTTGCAAACAGTAAATGCATAAGCGACAAAAAATACACCATTGTGACGAGATTTTTTTATATATATTTTTCAGTAGACGGGCACTTCGATATCTTTTGACGAGCCTTTTTTTTTAAGTTTTGTTTTATGTTAAAATTCGTGTCTAAACAAATCACATGTGATTTGTATGTTAAGAATCACATGTGGTTTCACAAAATCACATGTGATTTCAAAAAATCACATGTGATTTTAAAATAACAAATCACATGTAATTTTAAAATAACAAATCACATGTGAAAGTATATAAAAGTGTCCCTCTATAGAAAGATGATTTAATTCTCATCGTGATGGTATGATTCTTTTCGACTAAAGTGAGTTTTTTTTGTTTAGATTAAAAAAAAAATGAATTGTCATGATTAGTTCATCGGGGTATTTAGTGAATTTGGGTCGACTATGAATTTTTCTCTTAAGAAACGATGGATTAAGAAATTATTTTTGCATTGGAGATGATGGTTTGATAAAGAGCTGAAATTATTTAAAGAATCAAGATAGTATGAAGATGAGTTATGAATTAAGATGCTCTAAAAGGGTGTTTGTTTAAGCTCACGTGAGCTTATGAGCTTATTTGATTTCGGCTTATATTTTATAAGCCTCAATTCCCAGTTTATTTTGAAATTACTGGCTTATATGAATTTATCCATAATAAACTGATATAAGCACACAAGTCTCAAAATAAGTCAGAAAATTGAAACTTATAAAATATAAGTCCAAAAGCAAATAAGATCGTAAGTCACATATTAGTTTAACCAACCACTCCAAGACAAATAAAATAATTGATATGAATGTCAGCAATAACAAAACTTGCTACATCGATAACAAGTTTGCCTACAACAAAACCCTCGAGAGTCGAGACAAAGAAAATAATTGATATGAATGTCAGCAATAATGAAACTCGCTACATCGGTAACAAGTTCGCCTACAACAAAATTAAAACACTGTCCGAAACACAAATTGAAATAATATTCAATTTAATTTAGCCTTAGTTGTTAACTTAATTTTTATTGCATCAAAGGATATAATATTCCAAACCGATTAACAAGTCGAGAGTTGAAATATCAAAAAGGAGTTGCTTGAATAGTCGTTGACCGGTTTTACACGCTAAAGAAAACAAAATACTCCCTCCGTCCCATATTAAGTGTCCACTTTCATAATTCACAAAGTTTTAGGAGATTCCACTAATTAAACTCTCCACCAATCAAATATTAATTTTACCCACTAAAGTCTCATCCTATTGGTTGAAAGGTACAAGTGGACACTTAATTTGGGACATCAAAAGATTCCATTATGGACACTTAATATGGGACGGAGGGAGTAGTTCGTTAGCCAAATAAGTTGCCAAGTGGACTAATATCGTCCACTCTTTCACTACACGTGGCACCAGTCAGTGAAGAGTATTTTGACACGTGAATAATGCAATTCATACGACTTTTCATTATGCATTCCCAATATCTTGACTTTAGAAGAGTCAATTATACTCTTCTTTTGTTGTTCGACCAATCATAAATAAGGAGTAATGGAATGGCACCTTGAATTAATGGTGATATTGCTCCAAAAAATAATAATAATAATAATAATAATAATAATAATAATAATAATAATAATAATAATAATAATAATAATGGTGATAAAGGAAGTATAGAACCCAAAATTGTGTTTTTAATAAAAGTTCACTTTTTGCGTTATCTAAAAGGTTTAGGTCATGAAATAACAACGAACTTTTTACATTTTTTTTTCGTGAATTATAAAAAGTATTATTAAATGTAACGAATTTTCATAAATTGTTCAAATATATACATTTTGATGTATTTCCTAATAGAAAAAACCGACACGTGTCATTATTTTTAGCGTGACAACACATCAAAATATGCATATAAAAACATTTTATGAAAGGGTCCTCCTAAATGAACCTTAATTTTCCACTATATAAAACATACGTTTTCATCTGTTTTCGTCCATTTTCTTACGTTTTCATCCTATCTCCTACATATTCGTCCGTTTTTGTCCGTTTTCATTCATTTTCGTTCGTTTTTAATTGTTTTCGACCATTTCAGACGTTTTCATACGTTTTTGAATATCACAAGTGATATTCTGTGATAATCTGAATATCACTTGTGATATTCATAATATCACAAGTGATATTTTGTGATATTCTGAATATGACTTGTGATATTCATGTGATATTCAGAATATCACAAGTGATTTTCATACGTTTTTGAATATCACAAGTGATATTCAGTATCACAAGTGATTTTCATACGTTTTTGAATAGCACAAGCGATATTCTGAATATCACAAGTGATATTTTGTCCGTTTTCATTCATTTTCGTTCGTTTTTAATTGTTTTCGACCATTTCAGACGTTTTCATACGTTTTTGAATATCACAAGTGATCACTTGTGATATTCATAATATCACAAGTGATATTTTGTGATATTCTGAATATCACTTGTGATATTCATGTGATATTCAGAATATCACAAGTGATTTTCATACGTTTTTTAATATCACAAGCGATATTCTGTGATAATCTGAATATCACTTGAGATATTCATAATATCACATGTGATATTTTGTGATATTCTGAATATCACTTGTGATATTCATAATATCACTCATTCTGAATATCATAAGTGATATTCTGAATATCACAAGTGATATTCTGAATATCACAATTGATTTTTAATAAATGTTTTGTAACATGAAAATCATAAGTGATATTCAGAATATCACAAGTGATTTCACGTTTTTTTTAATTCACGTTTTTTTCACTTTCTAATGTTTTTGTCCGTATTCACTCGCTTTCGTTCATTTTTCATACGTTTTCGTCTGTTTTTATACGTTTCTGAATATCACAATTGATATTCTTAATATCACAAGTGATATTTTGTGATATTCT
>LBNU01007257.1:89642-115029 GCA_014162995.1 Artemisia annua
ATAAATAAAAAAAACAAAAAAGACAAAGAACAAGGAGGAAAAAAGACATGGACTTAGGTTTCCTTATTAAATCTTAGGTTAATCCCCACCATTAGATCAAACTAGATGGATGGTGGAGATTTGTCCCTCAGTTTGTAGAAAAAAAGTAGTCCACAAAAGGACTTTTCTCTTTGATATGAATGCCAGCAATAACGAAACTCGCTACATCGGTAACAAGTTCGCCTACAACAAAATTAAAACACTGTCCGAAACACAAATTGAAATAATATTCAATTTAATTTAGCCTTAGTTGTTAACTTAATGTGTCTTAAGAAAATCAGTTCAATCTATAAATCCTATATTTTACAACTTGGTTTCCATGTATTATTTTTATTGCATCAAAGGATATAATAATATTCCAAACCGATTAACAAGTCGAGAGTTGAAATATCAAAAAGGAGTTGCTTGAATAGTCGTTGACCGGTTTTACACGCTAAAGAAAACAAAATAGTTCGTTAGCCAAACAAGTTGCCAAGTGGACTAATATCGTCCACTCTTTCACTACACGTGGCACCAGTCAGTGAAGAGTATTTTGACACGTGAATAACGCAATTCATACGACTTTTCATTATGCATTCCCAATATCTTGACTTTAGAAGAGTCAATTATACTCTTCTTTTGTTGTTCGACCAATCATAAATAAGGAGTACGTAATGGAATGGCACCTTGAATTAATGGTGATATTGCTCAAAAAAAAAAATAAATAAAATAAAATAAAATAAAAATAATGGTGATAAAGGAAGTATAGAACCCAAAATTGTGTTTTTAATAAAAGTTCACTTTTTGCGTTATCTAAAAGGTTTAGGTCATGAAATAACAACAAACTTTTTACACTTTTTTTTTTCGTGAATTATAAAAAGTATTATTAAATGTAACGAATTTTCATAAATTATTCAAATATATACATTTTGATGTATTTCCTAATAGAAAAAACCGACACGTGTCATTATTTTTAGCGTGACAACACATCAAAATATGCATATAAAAACATTTTATGAAAACGTGTAGCATTTAATTATATTTTTAATTTTATAAAAATATTTTGCCTTTCAAAAAAAAAAAAGATGGAATTTTGAGAAAAGTTTATTACTATTTTGTGACCTGAAAATTGAAATAGCACTTTCATTTTTAGTGGCATCTTTTTGTAATGTAAGCTACGTGATTGATATCTTCATGTCGATAATTTGTACCGTATAGCGACTGAACATATAAGGCTATCAAACAAGTTTTCATGTCGATAGAGTTGTACATTATGGAGTTATGGGGACTGAAAATGTAAGGCTATTATTGTAAACGACAAATGGTTCACGGTGAATATTAGCATATTAAAATCAAATGTATATCATTATAAAATTTGATCTTTTTAGTTGAGAAAAATTTGAACCGCAAGACCAAAAATAAAATAAAAAATACAAAATGATGTATGTTGTTTTGTATTTATCTTGGATCAATAGATTCATATAACTTAGCTTGATTATTCGTAAATTTATAACCGTAAAATATCTAAATGGTTTAGTTCCAACCACTAGTTTTATTGCACATAAATATATGGCATATGTTGGAAAAGATGGAGATAATATTTATATCGCATATAAAATAAAAAATCCAAATTAGTCTTTGTTTAAAACTAAAAAAAACTTAAAAGATAAGTAATCTTGTTAAAATAAAATACTCTATGAAAGTTAACAAAATCTATTTAATTATTAATTAAAATTTAACCTACAAACTTTCTCCTCTCTTATTTGCTTCACAAGAAAATACGCACAAACAAATTGATGCTACTATATACCGTCGCCGCTATGCATGAATATCGTATAGTTCATATTAAGTGATAAATCTTGGAATCTCACAAAATTTATCCATTTTTACTTCGAAAACGACAAACATTTGATGTTAAACTAAATAACAATGTTTTGACACTCGATTAGATCGTTATGATAAATCATTTGGATCATTGTAGTTAAACTAGGCATTTTTATACATATATTTATTTTTGAGCACAAGAGAGTACTATGTTTTTAGCGAAATTATATAAATGGTCGTATTTGATCGTTTTGTTTAGCCTAAAATCACCTTTCTAATAAAAGTATAAAATTGCCGGATGGGGTTATTGCACCTTCCGAGTGTCTCGGAAGACACGCCCATCTAATAAAAATGTGACCCGTGTCTACAATTGTAATTTTTTTTTAAATTTGGCGAAGATTGAATGCGACACTGTGACGTTGTTACACCTGTGAATCGCGCAACAAAAATCATTGACCATTTCTTTATATTTTTCTAGAAAATCTTACTTTGGTCTAAAAATTGTCATAAACGATTACTCCGCCTGTCTCAAAACAAGTATTCATCGACAAAAAACACTCATTTTAATCAAAACACAATTATTACTGTTTTATCTTTTTTAATTTTTGCAGAATGACACTTTAACATTTAAACAATTAACTAAAACTTTCTTTAAACTTTATAATATTAACTTTAAACAAGAGTAATATGATAAACTCGACCAAAATTTTATATCCACTTTTAGTAGTCCACAATTACTTAGGACAACACAAATATAATTGTGAACAAGGAAGTATCTTCTTAATTTCCCATGTTTTATTGTCTTACAACCCCCTCTAAAACCTTAAACTTAAAAACTAGGAAGAATATTTTAATGCCATAAATTTAAACAAGGGACGCGAAAATAAGCAGTTATAAAAGTGGGCCTTCTCTTTAAACGCATATTGGGATCATAAAATTCTCAGCATTCACAACAAGCTCAAGATTTTTGCTTTAATTAAAGCCTTAACAACAATCTTTAAAACCCATTTTTTTTCCTAAAAAAAATCATCAATTCACAAACTTTTTAACAAACCCACGTCACATACCTCAAAATATTCGTGGGTTTAGTCCCAAGAACCAAACCCAGGTACCTTTTTTAATGATTTCATGTCTTTATGAGTTTTTGTGCTTATGTTTGACTTTATTCTTGGTCAAAGGAACACACAAATAATAAAGGTGTATAGTTGTATGTTTTAAGTTAATGATGTTGTTATAAAGGTTTTGATTGTGTTGTATGAATCTTTGTATGTAAGTTAATGTACATGTTTTGATTTGACTTTAGGGGTTAGGGTTCTTAGCATATATTATGGTTTAAGTTAGTTTTTGTAGGGTTTTATTAATTGGTTTTGGATTATTTTTTAATTGTGAGAAGTCTCGAGTTTAAATATTGCGTGGTGCAAACAACCCTGAAGTGGCCGTGTTACCTGGTTTGAGTCTG
The DNA here is from genome assembly GCA_014162995.1 of Artemisia annua. Classification (NCBI taxonomy): domain Eukaryota; kingdom Viridiplantae; phylum Streptophyta; class Magnoliopsida; order Asterales; family Asteraceae; genus Artemisia; species Artemisia annua. The sequence continues at coordinate 92,944 of LBNU01007257.1, forward strand.
TGTGGCGGTGGGGTTAAAGGCGCGTTAAAAAAATGGTATGGGTGTTTGGAAGTTGTTTTATTTGCATGTTAATTTAGGCTAAAGTAGGCACATGATTGGTTCTGTTGCCTGAATTTAAAGTAACTTATGGAGGAAATTGTGGGAAAAAGCACATGTCTTTTGTGAATGTTTGAATGGGTCTTTTTGAATTCAGTTACTGTAGTCTATAAGTATGGATTCACATATCTTTTGTTTTCATTGCACCTATGGTTATTGATCGATTATAATCGTGATAGTAGAGAAGTATTCATTTTTTTGTAAGTACCAATCAACTCAAGTAACTAGTTCTAGCTTGTAGTAGTGTTGTTTTCTGGTTATTTTGAGTGTTTTTTTGGTTCGATTTAGAATTCATTGTTTTTTATGCTTTTGTGTTGAAATTTGCTTTTGTTTCTTCAGGTTTTCTGGGCTGTTTGGGTTTTAAGTGTTAAGGAATGCAAAGCTGTTCTTGGAGCTTAATTTGATTGTGTTAATATGAATTTTGAAGACAGTAAAAGAAGGGGAACCCCTAATCGAAGGTTGGTAATTTATATGTTCTTATGATTGGAACTTGCTTTGATTTTGGAAAAAAGATGATTGAATGTTTTACTTATGTGGGACCGATGGGACTTTCAGGAAATCGAATGAGTGTACAATGCTTCTTGCAACCATTTCAGTTGGTATTCTTTTCGGATTCTTCATTGGAGCATCCTTTCCGGCTTTCTCACCATCAAAGGTATTTTCGTGTTTTGATTATTTGGTTTCCCAGAAGTGTTATTTACCGTCACATGAGAATTACAATAATTTTACTTTTAGAAAGGAGTGATTTACCTCTGTATCATTGTATTAAGCTTTTCATTTCAAACAACCACGCACAAGTTGTTAGTTTGCAATAAATGAAATGCCAAACACAAGAGGTGGCAAACTGGGTGGTCACAGGGATGAGTAACAAATCTAAAATGGGTAATTTTTTGCAGATGTTTTAAACTAAAAGCACTTTTTGTCCAAACTTTATAGATTTTCATAGATAGATAGTGTGCAAGTATGATCAAGTAATAAATATTATATCAATAATCTATTTTCTTGAATAAATTGAGTTCAAAGATTTTATGCATAAAAATGCATTTTGGATGTCGTTTGACTCATTTGACATGTTTCCTTTTAAGCAATTTTTTTTATATATGTTTGACCCGCTAGAGATCAAGCGTAACCCAATCTTGCCAATCGTAAGTGAATATGTTGAAATAGCAACCTCTATTAAAAAAATGGTTTAAAATGACCCGGTCATTAGAATTGAGGTCAGTGTTTACTTATTTGTCAATTACTGTCTTTACCGATACAATGATGATATAGATCTCAATTCACAAAACTCCCTTATTATGTCGACGGGTATTTTAGACATTCAACAAATAGTCAATTACTTACTAAAAACTATGTGTTGAGTCAGACATTGCAGATTCCACAGAAAGATACGGTGTACTTTCTTGCTTTCCATATTTAATTGCATGTGTTTGTTTGCTTCATAGTTGCTCTTCTACCTACTACAGAGCAATGTTTAGATTGCTTACATTAATAACAAGCTTTTGGTGGTTCAAATTTGACAGATCAAACTCATTTCTCCAATTGATACGTACCTCTCGGACAAAAATTCTGGCCACTCTACACAAACGATCTTAAATGTGATTTCTGTCACAAAGGATAACCTTTCAAAAGAAGCACGAAACCTTGATGACCCGTCAAAGGTACGCTTAATACATCCCTTTTTTGTCATCCCATTTGTTTAAAAGCCTAAAACATTGCTTATAATTTTCAGCTTTTCAGTCAAAAGATTACTTACTTTCTTTTGACGCAAAATATCTGTACCTCTATTCTTAGGTTGAAATGGCTTTACATGTGATATTATTATATTAATAAATTTAAATGATTATTGATATTGCGATCACTTGTTTATGATTTAAGTAGAAGATACTATTCCATCTAATTGATAATATATTAAAGCTTTTTGTTCTCATTTACAAGGAGAAATGTTGTTATCATTTGACAAGAGGGTTAAATTTGTAAGATGTATCCTCTCTAAAGTTGAAATGTTTTATTGTGCATATTAAAGTGTCTTTGTAAACCTAGATCACAATATTATGAATCTTGTGAACCTGAATAACTATTTTTATGACGATGACAATTGGCAAATAGGTACTTCTAATTTAAATTTTTTATCTAAAAGGATATTTGATGGAACAGACCTTAAAAGTGTTGTGAACTTAACATTTTTATGCAGATTTGGGTCCCTTCTAATCCACGAGGCGCAGAAAGATTACCACCAGCTATTGTTGCTTCTGAGTCAGATTTGTTTCCTAGAAGATTGTTTGGTAAACCTAGCGAGGTTTGTTTATCTCTTGTTTTAATCTTTAGTAATGCGGCTACTTTGACTTTGAAAGTTAAACACACTACCATCAACTTGCATTGTACGTTGCAAATAATGTACTTGAGAAGAATATGTACTAATCGTGTACTAGAATAAATATTAGTTACTCCTATGATTTTTTGAAGATAAGTTTGACATCTAAAGTCAAAGCACGACAACTAATTGAGAAAGGATAGAACATTCTTGATTTGGTCTTAAAAAGGCCAAAACGACTTTTCTTATTGAAGTGAGGCCACAATGAATCATTAATTTTACCTTGGGCTAACACAACCTTTCTTTGCATTTGCAGGACCTAACAATCAAACCAAAGTATCTTGTAACTTTTACTGTTGGTGAAAAACAGAAACCTCACATCGATAATGTAGTCAAAAAGTTTTCCGAGAACTTTACGATTCTTCTCTTTCACTATGATGGTAAAACAACAGAATGGGATGAATTTGAATGGTCAAAACGTGCCATTCATATAAGTGTGGCGAAACAAACAAAATGGTAAGAAACATCAATAAACTCTTTATGCCCCGTAGATCCATTGACTTGATTCATGACTGTTACGGTCTTTCTTTTAAAGGTGGTACGCAAAAAGATTCCTTCATCCTGACATTATCGCGCCATATGACTACATATTTATCTGGGATGAAGATCTTGGGGTTGAACATTTTGACTCCGAAGAGTGAGTGCTTGGACACATGAATGAATATTTATTTTATTATTATTTGAACGTGTGTTTTTAGTGAGTATCTAAAGCTCATTGTATAACAATATGTAAATTTTAACTATCTCAGATACATTAAACTTGTGAGGAAGCATGGACTAGAAATTTCGCAGCCTGGTTTGGATCCTAGTAGCAGGGGCTTAACATGGCAAATGACCAAGAGACGTGGAGATCGTGAAGTTCATAAGTAAGTCCCCGCATGATAATTTTTTTTCCCTTCATATTTTAGCATTACGATATGATAATTTGTTTGTTATTAGCAGAAGCAAATTAAGAATGTACTGGGAATGTTTTTTTACCTTTTTTTCTAATGTTTTTTATGCTCTTTTGTTATGTTTTGGCAGAGAAACAGAGGAGAAGCCAGGTTGGTGCAGCGACCCACATTTGCCTCCTTGCGCAGGGTATGTACAAACTTCTTATTGATCAATTCCCCGTTAACTAAAAATACATTTTAAAACCACAAAAAGTTTTCATTCAACTACATAGATACGAGTCAATAGAGTTGACCTCAATAGTCAAATTGGTATTTTCTTGGAATAGAGGGAGTACTGTAAATGAACTTAACGTCTTACTGGGTTACACATAGACACGAGTCAATAGAGTTGACCCCAGGAAAGTTCCACACTTGACTACTAATCAACAGCCTTAGCTGACCAAAATTAATCCTCCATATCCTCCATTGAAGACTTTATTGTCTATTTGGCTAGAAAAAGAAATGCTGAAATTTGCATTGGATGAATCGATTTTTGACTTGGTTATTTATGGGTTACAGATTTGTGGAGATCATGGCTCCGGTTTTCTCTAGAGATGCTTGGCGCTGCGTGTGGCATTTAATCCAGGTATAGCATATGCATATGCATATGATCATATCATTTTCACATCACAGAATTTTGACATATTACCGTGTCTAATTCTTACATTTGTATGTAGAATGACTTGGTCCACGGGTGGGGTCTTGACTTTGGTCTCCAGAAATGTGTCGAGGTACTTAACCACCTCTCATTTGGTTACATTTCACATTTTTGTAAAAATAAAACAATAGTATGAATCTCATGACTGTTTGTTGGGGCTTGTTTTGTGGCTATGTAGCCTGCACATGAAAAGATTGGAGTTGTTGATGCACAATGGATAGTTCATCAAGGTGTGCCTTCACTTGGAAATCAGGTAAAAAAAAGCAATTTCGTGTATTGCCCTTGTGAACGTAGGTGATGCTTAGTTTACTAACGACTAATGTCGCTTATCCTATTTGCAGGGTCAAGGAGAAAATGGGAGACAACCATGGCAAGGGGTATGTATATGGCCTCTATCTTGTGACTGTTATGTCTAGGAAACATATGATAATAGTAGCATGAAACTCAGCAAAAAAATAAAATAAAAATAAAAAATCACACGTATAATAGTCTTCTTAGGAGGGTTCTTACTGTAGTTGTAACCATTTTCTAACTAGGTGAATTCCATATTTCCTTCTAACTACGTAATATTTAGTCATGGTTTTAAACTATTTTGTTGACTTTTGATGATGACAGGTGAGGGAAAGATGCCAAAGTGAGTGGAAAATGTTTCGCGATCGAGTATCAAATGCTGATAAAGAATATTACAAGTCGATTGGGTTTGACCCTTCAAATCATACGGCACATTAGCCAGATTATTGAGGAAATTTATTACCATCATACCTCATTGTTATTATTTAGTTGTTAATCATTATAGAGCTAATGTTCATAGTTTTATACATATGATTTAAGAGGCGAATAATAATATAATATACATATATGTTTGACAGTTGATGAGTAAATGACCCAGTGATCTAGTTTACAAACATTTGTGTCCTGTTCTGCCAAATCTAAACATATTGTCTGCATTGTCTGATCTAGTTTACAGATTTTATTTCACAACACCAACAATATTTTACGATACAAATCACAAAATAGAACTCATCACACAGGCAAAATATGAAGAAAATAATTATGGATGTGCATTTGTTCAAATTATCCTTCCATCATAGTTATCGTTTACTGAGTTTGAACTTCTTGTGTTCATACTTGATGCACACAATGGCGTCCATGTTCTTGTCCGTATCATTCTTTATCGAGCTTGATATTGTGTGATAATGCTTATGATCTTGAAAGCTAGCCGCCTTAACAAAAATTAGTAGCCTCAAGTTTTCGAAGCCAAAGTCGATGATAAGTTGGATGTGTTACTAGGAACAGCGGCGGATCCAGAATTATGTCATGGGTATGTATTTAGTGTTAAACTTATAAAACTTAAAAAAGAGAAAATTTTGCACTACATATGATGCTCAAAGGTTATGCGCATGCATATCCTCGAGCTCAAGTAAGTCCCTCGTGTATAACACATCAGTAGTTGTGCTCTCACAGAGTTATGTCAAACCGGTTTTCTACTGTAGTAAAAAGAAATAGAAAAAGAAAGGCGTCAAATTCCATTCCAGCGTTTGACACTCTAAATAGGTGGGAATATATTACCTTCAGTATGTCTTATAATGGTGGCCATATCACAAAGTCATTTTTATTTTAATTGCTGATTTTGTTTTGTAGAGATTTCGTTGAACACTAATGATTTTGAGTGTGGTCTAATCAAATTGGTTTTGTGTTCTTGATTCTAGAAATTTTTATTTAGAAAGTAAAAAACGGAATTCCTAAGAAACTAAGGGTAGGGACGGTGATGACTAAAAACACAAACATGCCCTTATGTGACTAGATTCATGTAACGGATGTAACTTAATGATCGTTTGGTCAAAAGACCGTTCTGTTACAAAATGACAAGTATAGGAATGAGTGGTGTAATTATTGGAGTTTTAGAACTGAATGTGTAATTGTGTGCAAATCACAAAGAAAATACATGTAATTAACTCTATAAAAATATTGTTAAAGTTTATAATGTTGTCTAGAAACACGGCAGAAGATGCAAATCAACAAGTCAATTAATTGGATTTTCTTATTCCACCCTTGAGATGCTTGAATACGTGGCAATTATCTTACATTTTTTAGTTTAAGAGGTTGTTGTACTAGAACTAATCCAAATATGGAATTGCCCCTTTATCCACTAAAATTAATATTTAACACGAACATAAAAATATCAAACACGAACCTAAACAGTTTGTGATGTATAGAAAGGTTTTTTTTTTTTTTTTTTTTTTTTTTTTTTTTTTTTTTTTTTTTTTTTTTTTTTTTTTTTAAGTCATGCAAATAAATATAAGAAACATATATTTTTGTAAACATACTAAGTTACTAACAATGTGTGGTTGCCGTTATGGTCATTGTGTTCAACTCGGTTTATAATAATCTTGTTTCCCAAATATTGAACATTTCAAGAGTGGGCCAAATGATGGATGAACTATAGTGCAATCACAAAGTCTATGTATTAATTAGTAATGTTGCCTAGAAACACGGTAGAAGATGCAAATCAACAAGTCAATTACTTGGCTTTTCCTAGTCTACCCTTGAGATCGAAGTTTTTAAAATCGTGATCCTACTTAGTATCGTTTTCATCTTTGCAAGATCGTGATCGTAAGATCGGTTCGAGATCTTATGATCCTACTATAGTATCATTTTCTTAATAGGCGTTGTAAAATTATGCAAATCTATATATTATTATATATCATGTATGTCAAAATTATGATTATTAAATGTTTAATACAATTAGTCTATTGTTTTTCATATTCTACAAAACATGAATTTATAGTTTTTTATCTTTTGGTTCAAGAAAAGTAAGATTGGATCGATCGGGATCTTAAGATCCTATAGTTAAGATCGGGATCCTAACGAAAAAAAATAATAATAATAAATAAATAAAATAAAAAATCCTATCTCGCAAAGATCTTACGTAGGATCGGGATCGTTTTCGCTTTCGAGTATCGTAAAATCATAAGATCCTACGATCAAAATCAGGAGCTTAACAACTATGCTTGAGATGCTTGAATAGGTGGCAATATTTTATGGTATCTTACATTTTTTTTAGCTCAGGCGGTTGTTGTACTAGAACTAATCCAAAATTCCAAATATGGAATTGTCCTTTTTTATTTATCCACTAAAATTAATACTCCTATTTAACAGTTTAACACGAACATACAAATTATATCAAACATGAACCTAAACAGTTTGTGTTGTATAGAAAGATTTTTTTTTTTTTTTTTTTTTTTTTTTTTTTTTTTTTTTTCAAGTCAAGCAAATAACTATACGAAACAGATATTTTATAAACATACTAACAACGTGAGGTTACCGTTATGGTCATTGTGTTCAACTCGGTTTCAAGGGTGGGCCAAATGATGGATGAACTATACTGCAATCGCAAAGTCTGTGTATTAATTAGTGGTGTTGTTTTTGTCACACAGAGAGTCTTCCTTTCCAAATTTTGTTGGAAAGTCATTCGAAGTTTCATTTCATGATTTCATCACTCATACATTCTTTAAGAACTGGATTTTGTTATATCATTCGCATTATTACCACCCATTTTAAGTCTTTCTGAAGACAAATCCTGCTATTTTCATAATCTACACCATCTTCCTGCTCCTAATTAAATTGTCACAAATCACCATTTTATTTCCCCATAATGAACCAAACTGTGGTCTATTACGACTGTTACGGCTATGACCCAGAAAAATACAGCAAACCTATGCCATGGATTGGTATCTATATCACGGTAGCATCTCTTTTTTGCGTCCTAGCAATGGTAGCTGATTTAATACATGGATTAAAAAACAGAAAACTATGGTTCCCATGTAAAACATTCACCTTGAATGCAGCTTCTGTCACTGTGATAGCTGTTGCTATGAAGCTGCCTATGGATTTAAGTAATTCAATGCCAAGTCGTGTAGACCAGGTTGCAAAGATCGGAAGCATGGCCTTTATGTGCACCATGATGGCGAATTTATTGCCTTCTTTAGCGACCATGAATGACAAGGAACTTCTCACAAACATCATAGCTTTGGATATTCTGGTAATCACCTTGATTGTGAATGTTTGCATTCAAATATATACGGGTGTGATTGGAGATCCTGATGAATTCCGTATTAGGGATAGTACTCTATGTATAGTAATGGCATGGTTTTATGTGGCTATGCTACTCATCTTGCTGATAATACACACATGTTCAGGTTTAACGATTCTAAAGTCCAAACAGATAATAGAATTGAAATACCAAGCAGGTCATGAAACTGCTTTGAAGGGCCTAGAGTTACAACAACCCGGAAGATTAACTGTTGAGAAGCTAAAGCAGCATGTGAAAAACCATTTGATCATGGCAGAAACAGGCAGCCCTCAGTTCATCACAGCTTGCTCTGCAACTACCTCTGCTTCTGGGGTAATATGTGTTGTTAGCACTGTCATGCACATCTATATTTTGATTTACATGACTCTCTCAACCGATCCCCTTGGCTCTGAAAACTATCCTAACGAGTTAATCAAAAACCGATGGTGGGGATTTGTCCGATCGGACTATCCATATCCGAGATCGGATTATGAATGGTCAATTCCACTAATTCTCATAATACAGTTTATCGGAAGTTTAGTAGGAACAATTGCGCCACTGTGTAGATGTTATGCAGCCATGACCTTTAAGTTGTCAATAGATTGGATTTGGAACCACATTAAGGTATTTAAAGTAGAGAGCTACTGGACTCAGAAGCTATATGATTGGAAACAGAGTAGCACACCATTCTCAGTCAGTAGCCGCAAAACCAAGATTTTCATCCACAATATCAAAGTCATATTTCTTATAATTTGTATAGGACTTCATAAGACAGTTGTGGTAGCATGTAAGATGATAGCGATGATCCCAATTTTCTTTGTGATATGCGTTTTGTTTTGTATTCGGTGTTGGAAGCGTTTTAAAGCCATGTTTAGTGACTCAAGTAGGGGTGGAAACGAGCCGAGCCGCTCGTGAAAAGCTCGGGATCGGATCGGTAAAAAACTCGAATGAGCCGAGCCTAAACGAGCTCGAGCCCGAGCTCGAGCCTAAGTTTAGGCTCATTGAATAATCGAGCTCGAGCCCGAGCCCTATACAAAAAGCTCGAGTAGGCTCGCGAGCCTAAACGAGCCCTTGAAATATATACGTATATATATTTCCTATACGTATAAACGAGCTTAAAAGTAGTAAACGAGCTCGAGCCTTATGTAATAAACGAGCCGAGCTCCATTTAAACTTTGTTTTCTTTAAAACATAATATAAATTAGTCGAGCCCGAGCCGAGCTCGAGCTTGTGAAATTTTTCACGAGCCAAGCTCGAGCTCTAAATATAAGGCTCGAAACGAGCTCGAGCCCGAGCTCGAGCCTTATATATATAAACGAGCCGAGCTCGAGCTCTGGCAGGCTCGGGCTCGGCTCGGCTCGTTTTCACCCCTAGACTCAAGTATTGTCCAGGGACAAAATCCTGAACAACAAGAGAATTTTAACGATCATAGGCCATATGTGTTGCAACTGCAAAACGATATGGAGCTTTCGGAGAGAACATTAAAAAGCATTTCAAAATCTGCAAACCGCTTGATCAAAAAGGCTGAAAAACAACAACCCATCAATCTCGTGAAGCTTCTAAGAGAATCTAAAGGTTTTGAAGGAGTTGGAAAGTATGACAGCCTTCATGTTCCACCTTTATTTGCAGAAGATTTTCTAGATTGTTGGAGCTTACCGTTGGTAACCTTGACTGCCATCGCCGTTTCTCTACCTGAAATACAGAACGACAGAATTGACAGGTTGCTAAGCAGTGTGAGTGAAGGTCTTACATATGTCACACTTGTGGAAGAAAGTCTCAATGTTGCCGATAAGTATGTAAGCACTCAAAAGGCAGCTAAAGTGTTGTGGCTAGAAGTTGAAGTCTCCAATAAATGGGTAGGAAACAATTTGAAAAACCATGCTCCTGAAGTGAACACAGCAGGATTGATTCTGCACGGTTCAAGAATACAGCTAAAAACATGGTCACTCAAAAGGCAAATGATAATTCCATCTACCGGTCTATTTGCACAAATTCAATGTATCGAATCACCCAATCAATCCTTCTTTCCTACCACACCAACATTGATGAGCTTAGCCAAGAGGACTTATTCATGGAATTATCATCAATGATTGCTGATATACTGGCTGCTTGTCTCACCAACTTACCCCAAGTCATAGTTACAAAATGTCATGAAAGTGTAGTCCAGTGTCAATGCTACAATCCAACTCCTCGGTGAAACTTCGCAGATAATCAACATCCTTCAAGACCGGGAGCTTCCAGACTTGGATTCTGCTGATTTACCTTTCGTTGACAAATGGCGTGATTATTTTAGTTATCCCTCTCCTTAAAAATTGTATCGGTTCTGGCCGGTAAGTTTACTAAGATTTACTTCAATATATTGGTTTACTTTAGTAGTTGTTTTAACGCTTCAACATAAACTACAGAATCAAGCTTATGTGATCCAGGGTGATCCCACCATTCTTCACCTTTGGAGAAGCTTATGTGATTTCGAGGGCCATACTACGTACCCTCCAGTCAAGAATGAGAAGTCAATTTCTAGTTCATTTGTAATATCTACAAGTTCTTGTAACCATATTCTTCTTTCTCGTCATTGTACTCTTGTTTACTTTAAATGAAATATGCATGTGGTCATATGTTTTTTTTCCAATGCATTACTATGTTTTTTGTATGTCAAAAACCGTTTTTACAGTATGACAATCTTATCTTATTTAATTTAATTTTATATGATTAAGGTTCTATTGGTTTACTAGAATACTATTTGATATTCATTCGTCAAAAATTATAGTTAAAATTTTAATATATTTTCTTATAAAATCTGATTAACACATTGTAAGTTATGAGCAGCAGCTGAATTCAAATATTTTTATCGCGAGAACCAATTTACAAAATTAGATAACTGTTGAGAATGTTGGTCAAACCTTCTCCCCATAAGTCAAGGGACTGGTTCTGTCATTTACAGAACCAATCTTTCTCTAATTTCTTCCTTGTTTGTCTAGTGTTGTTTGTGCAGGGGCTTAAGGTGGTCAAGTGCATAGTTGCAGCCTATATATATGTCGCTTCCCTGCTAGGGTTTCTCACCCCAGAAAATCTGCCTCTTGAAAATTAGTGGCCTCAAGTTTTTCGAAGCCAAAGCCAAGGTTAAGTTTGACGTGTTACTAGGAACAGCAGTGGTTCCAAAATTATGTTATGGGTATGTATTTAGTGTTAAACTTATAGAATTTAAATAAGATAAAATTTTCAACTGCATATGATGCTCAAAGGTTATACATACGCGCACATGCATACCTTCGAGCTCAAGTAAGTTCCCCACAAGTTAAGCTGACAGTTTTATACTGTAGTAAAAAGAAAGTCGTCGAATTCCATTCCAGTGTTAGACACTATAAATAGGTGGGAATATATTACCTTCAGTATGTCTTATAATTGCTTAAAATCAAAGCAAGCATACTATCTTACCTTATTTAATTTAATTTTATATGATTAAGGTTCTATTGGTTTACTACGAGTATCTATTTGATATTCATTCTTCAAAAATTATAGTTAACATTTTAATATATTTTTTATAAAATCTGATTTAACACATTGTAAGTTATGAGCAGCAGTTGAATTCAAATATTTTTATCGCCAGAACCGATTTACAAAATTAGATAACATTCATTTTGTGTCCATTTTCATTGATCATTTGAAAAGTGAAGCTGTTTTAGCATATTATCATGTCATTTGCTACAACGTCAACCAAGTGTTCACATTTGGTAACAACTGCGCGCTTGAGTGTTCCGTGATTTATTAGGAATGGGTAGATTGACGATCAAGAAGCACAGCTGGACAAGAATAGAAGATGAAGTACTGATTTCTGCTCTCACATAGTTGTGTCAAACCAGTTGAAAAAGAGATAATAACATATTTAGAAGTGGATACATGAATGTCCTGGAAAGATAATTACGAGTATAATCTAAGCTTCCTGGATGTAATCTCAAGGCTAGTCCTCATATTGAATCGAGGCTTAAAACATTAAAGAAGCATTGTGATGCAATAACTGATATGAAAGACGCATCTGGTATCGAGTGGAGAACTACAGATCGCACATTAATATGCTATGACGATGATGTATGGGAGGACTGGGTGAAGGTAATTATTTCAAACATAAATACTTGTTATTTAGCATCTTCTTAATCTTCACTAGTATATAGTTATATGTTTCTGTCCATTATGGTGTTGTAGGATCATTCAGATGCTAAGGGCTTGAGAAATAAACCATTTCCTTATTATAACGAGCTGTGTTTGCTATTTGGAAAGAACCGAGGCCAGAACAAAAATGACATAGATTCATCGGATAATAATCGACCCCTAGAAATGTATGAAATTAGTGATTCTAAAGGGAACGAGAATAATGAATCTGACCACGAAGAAACAAATAGTCATCATAAGTAATCACAAGGCGGCTGATAATTCACATGATAATGGTGTAGGCACTGCAACATATAATATACCCAGGCTGCTAACGAGAAAGGTCAAAGTTGGTCTTCGGGAATGGAAGGGTTGGTAAAGATAATTGAGGTGTTGCTAAAAAAGCAAGAAGATCGAGCAGTTTTCACTTCTGAAGGGGCTATTGGGAAGAGAAGTGGAGGCAGATAAGGCGGCAGCTGATAAAAGAGGAAGGTTGAATGGTGAGTTGAAGAGAATACCAAACCTTTCTTTACAAGCACGACTTCGAGTAGCATCTGTAATTGTTGGTGATTCTGCAAAACTTGATTTTTTTTGTAGTCTTTCTAATGAAGAAAGAAAAGAGTGGGTGTCAATGTTACCTTCAGGACCTATTTAGTAAGAAACGAAGGCTGTCTGTTAAAAACACAAATTGTTGATAAGTTAGTTACAAAGGTTCCACTAGAAGTCATTTTATACTTGTTAGTTGTATTTCATACCTTTGCTATATAGGTATGCAATAACTATTTTGCCCAAATTATATGTTAAACAAAATTTCCGAGCATTTCTTTGACCCTGATCGTTTAATGTCATTCAATCGCTATTTAAAAGAATTTATATAATCTGGATCACTAAAGAACTCCCTGATTCTATATTTGTTTATCATTCAACACATGTGCATTTGATACATATATAGTAAGGACGAAAGTGCTGATGGTTGCAGAAAAAAGTCTACTTGAACTTATAAGGGTGATTCTGATCCTTATTATTTGTTGCTATTTCTGTAGGGATAGTTGGTAATTCCAAATATATCAATAAATGCACATCTTGTTTAATATGGAATCTTGGTAGCCTTGAAGCTTTCATGGTGTTCGTGGATTATAGCATCATCGTTGAATATCTGTATTCTCAACTTGTATGACTTTCAGTGGTCCTTTAGAGGATGCTGAAATTGATCCACAATTATAATTTTATCCAAAACATGAAACTAAAATAGCATCTTATCTATGTAAGCATCCATTCTCAGTTACTTTGTAATTTATACTATTATGCCTCCATTTTACTTTGTTGTATTTGGTGCTTTTAGACCACAGTCACCAGTGTAATCTAGAGACTCTTTTTAGGTTCAACTGTCTATTTCCGTTCAGAACGCCTATGATCTATTAGATGATACTGTAGAAATTCATGCTGTAGTACTAAATAGCTTCATTATAATCCTGATGAAAATATACAACACAGTTGGTGCTCATTTATTATTCACTGCTTATGCATTTTGATACAGATGTCGTAAAGAAGAAAGTAACACATTATTAAGAAGTAGCTTGAGTACCACCAAGCACACTTTTTGTGCGGATGTTCATTCATCAAGGTTCTTCGTAGTCCAAGATGAGTTCTGGTAACCATAGTTCGTGCCATTTCCATAGCTACTATGCCCATGGTTAAACGAGTTTCCATGCCTGAGTAAACCCCCATGATAATTACTATCGCCAAGTCGTCCTCCATTGTTTGGTCGTCCATGGATGAGTAAACCCCCAAAATATTCACTATCACCAAGTCGTCCTCCATTGTTTAGTCGTCCATGGTGCTGGCTGGCTCCATTGCCATTGTAGCCACTCCCAGTGGACCAACCAGATTGGTGGTGCTGAGGGTTTCCTGATAAGTAAGACAAGTCTTGATGAGTCAACCAGTTTTGCTGTTGGGGGCTAGAACAAGGGCAGCGGCAACGCTCAGTTTGGAGAACCATTGTCTAAATATAGAAAGTTTCTTTGAACTTAGCCTGTGGTTCTGGTTCTAATGCTTATTTTGTTGCTGTATATATAGGCATTTAGGAGAAGCTTGTGATTCCATATATATTGTGGGATTATGGTAAGCTCGCATTTTGAAAGATGCCCACAGATCAATGGAGTATCGTTTAATATATTTATTCTCGGATTGTTAGATGCAGGAGATTCTTTATAGGTGCGCATTCTGATACCCATATCCAGCCATATCCGAACCCATAAGTTTTTAGAAATTGGTCTCAGAAATTTCGTGTATTCGAATATTACCCTCAAATTATTACCAAGCATCTTAGTGACGTCGCTACCTAAATTGATTTAACATCACTAATCCAAAGCATCTATTCTCATTTTCTCATCTTCCTTTCCCTTTTTATATTATTTTAAGTCATGACTCATGATGCAGATTGAACTGTTTCAGGAGCCAAATTGTCGTGCTGCTAATATGAACAGGTACGGGATATATATGCATCTCATGGTTATTAGTTCTTTTAAATAGTTTCTATCAAACTAGCACGAGAATAGAAATCATAATACCTGTTTGGTTTATGTTTAATCTTAGCTGGATTAAATTAAAAAATTTAGCTTAAAAGGATATGGGTCAAATGCGTTTGCCGGGTCAAACGGGTGAAAGTCGCCTAAAATGTATTTTCAATGCACACTACCTCCATTTTATACAAACATTTAGGTTACTGTTGTAATAGTAAAGTTTTCATTTAGTTATTAAAAACCTTCTTCTGTAAATAGTTTACAAACTAGACACGAGTGTATCCATTTCAATCCAAACCTTGTTTGACCAGTTACCCATCCTGCTCATTTTCCCACTTCTGTCCATTGTGATGCATGAACAAGTGACATCATAACCACAATATCTATCTCTTTCATCGTTCTCGCGAAATTAATATCGACTCTACCCTTATATGGTTATGCTGATAGGCGATTAGGTAACTGTAATATGAAACATTCAATATGAAATTTGCAATATTCATAGGACATCCAAAGACGAAAATTGGTGCAATTTTTCATCATAATATGTGTGAAGTTCTAATGAAGAAGAAAGAGTTTGAGAAGGAAAATTAGTTTGAATTAATTTGTTCAAATGAAAATGTAACTGATTTACAAATATGAAGGGAAAATAACTACCAAACTTTACAACTTAGTCCCTACAGTCTTAGAAAGTTGCAATCTACCTCCCCCTCAAGTTGTGAGTTGGATGAAGTGGGAACTCCCAACTTGGAAAGCAGTTTGTTTTGTTGATTAACAGATACTACTTTAGTGAAAACATCAGCCAGTTGAGCTTTTGTATGAACATATGAGGGATTGATCATGCCTGGTTTGACTTGATCTCTGACATAGTGGCAGTCCACTTCAATGTATTTAGTTCTAGCATGGAAAACATGGGTTGCAGCAATATACAAAGCTGATTGATTGTCACAATACAAGTCCACAAGGCTTCAATTCTTGAATGCCATGATCCTTTAGCAAACTGACAAGCCAAGTAACCTCAAAACATGTTAATGCCATAGCCCTATATTCTGCTTCAGCTGAGGATCTAGACACCACTGCTTGCTTCTTTGACTTCCAAGATATTGGTGAGTCTCCCAAAAGAATACAAAAACGTGTTGTTGATCTTTTTTTCATAGTCTGAGTCATGATAGGCTTTTAATTGAACTGCAGAGTCACTAGCAAGAAGAATATCTTGACTTGGGGAAGCCAACAAATACCTCTGTTTGACTGCCTGCATATGAACTTAGGTTGGAGACTGCATAAACTGACCCAACAAGTGAATTGTGTAACAAATGTGTGGCCTTGTCACATAAGTTTACCAATGAACTTTCTATAAATTTCAGGGTCAGGCAAAGGAGTACCTCAGCTTGCAATTTTAGATTAGGATCCATTGGTAGCTTATAAGGCCTTTTATTTAAAACTCCCCCTTCTTTAAGTAGCTCCCTTGTGTATGCTGAGAAATAAAGATGCCTTGAGCAGATTTGCAGACTTCTAACTTGGATCAATGAATGAACTTACAAACTACGTGCACGTTTCTCCTTCTTTAACCTCAAGTATACGCAAAAGTTATACGCGATTGTTATCACAATGCTAATTAAATTGATCGATATCTGAACCCATTTGAAGTTCTTGGGAAGAAACATAGACAATACAACCGGCAGAGGTGTAAGAAGAGCCGAATAACTGGTCTTAGAGGTTTGATCACTTGACGAACATCATTCTCATCAAATCAGCAAAAAATCTCTTGCCGCAATTTTTTGACGTGTTTTGGGGCAGGTTTAAGTGTTTAACACTAACAAAATGAAGAAAGTTGCCACGAGTGAAGAGAATATACACACACTTGATAAGATTGTGTTGTATGTATATCATTGAGCTTCGTAAGTACTTTTCTAAAAGTTGCCTCCAAAAACGTTTTCAAAATTTCAACACCCAATCAAGATAGAAATTTAAAGAATTTCTTCTACACCTAAAGACACACAATCAAAACAAAAGTAAACAAGCTTACTGTTGAATCTACATGTTGGTTTTTTTATGTTTGGAAACAAGCTGTCAAATGGGTTAAAACTTAAAAGTCAACCAATGGTGTCCACAGCGCAACTGTAGTTTCTTTAGTGTTTGGCCTGAAACACAGATTGAATTGAAGTGTTGCATTCCTGCAGATTGCATAAAATCAGCAATGTAGTTTATTTTCTTTCTTTTTTTATTATAAAAAGAAAAAGGCTGCGATATTAAAGTGTCAAATTTTTGTTAGAAGTGAAGCGGTTCAAATCGGCCAAGAGTTGCTGAGAAGTATATTACAATAAATTAAGCTTAAAATAAAATGGGTCATTTTCATAGAAATGTAATCAAATGGGTCACATTAGGCGTCCAAAAACACATGGGCTATAAATTCCAACAGATGGCACTGCGTCCGAGAAATTTAGTCGTCTTATTATGAAACTGTAAGTATGTTTCACTTCCAGGAATCTCGATGAAAACGGTCAAATTTTGTGGATGAAACAAGCCATCAGAACAAAAGTCACCCAAAATAGTCAATAAAATTTAAGCTACAAATGAAACACGCCAATGGAACAATTGGATAAAGGTGTATTCAGGTCATATTGGGTTTATGTATTACATCACTACAATCTGATATTCAACCAAAAGATAGCTCCTGAAACTAATTTCCTTAATTACAAGAGTTCACTACCACTCTATTCACATACTACGCCATATCTCAAGTGCTATAAGGTCATAAATCTTGCAACCAAACTACTCAAACGATGCATGTATCATCATCTTCTTCGATCAATGGATGAACTTCCAGATTACGTGCACGTTTCTCCTTCCTTAACCTCAAGTAGACACCAACATTATACATGATTGAGATCACAATGGATCCAACCATCAACAAATACTGAACCCATTCGAAGTTATTTGGAAGAAATATCAGAATTGGTAGTAGGCATATAAGTAACCGAGTACTTATTCTTAGGGATTTCAATCACTGTACCAACATCCAAATTGTTCAAATCTTTCTTGCGACAAATATAACCATACACTGCAATCCCAAAAACTACACACGAAACTATGTATCCAATCCAGTCAAGATTTTTTTGGAGTATAAACACCAACAAAAGAAATGACAAAAAACAAAGATCATTCTCGTGATTGAGTAACTTCTATTTTGACGTTTATCAGAAAATTAAGAATATATAGTATAATAGATTTCGGTTTTTCGGTTAAGCATTCATATCGAAAATCATAAACCGAAACCAAAAACCAAAACTTTCAGCCAGTTCGGTTAACCTAAAAATCGATTTCATTAACCGAATTTTCGGTTTCGAATATTTTGAAATTTCAACACCCTAATTTTGGCCAAAAAAATAAAATCAATAAGAGTTGACTTTAGACGATGTTGTACGATAACTAGCCGGGTCTTGACCGGATTTACCGGGTCTAACCGGATTTGGCCGGGTCTCGGATTTACCGGGTCTAACCGGATTTGTCCGGGTCTTGGCCGGATTTGTCCGGGTCTTGGCCGGATTTACCGGGTCTAACCGGATTTGGCCGGGTCTTGGCCGGATTTGTCCGGGTCTTGGCCGGATTTACCGGGTCTAACCGGATTTGGCCGGGTGTTGGCCGGATTTGGCCGGGTCTAACCGGATTTGGCCGGGTCTTGGCCGGATTTGTCCGGGTCTTGGCCGGATTTACCGGGTCTAACCGGATTTGGCCGGGTCTTGGCCGGATTTGTCCGGGTGTTGGCCGGATTTACCGGGTCTAACCGGATATGGCCGGGTCTTGGCCGGATTTACCGGGTCTAACTGGATTTGGCCGGGTCTTGGCCGGATATAGCCGGGATTTGGCGGGGTCTAACTGGAACAAGCCGAATATTTGGCCGGGTCTATCCGGACTTGGCCGGATATAGCAGGGTTTTGTTTGTATTGCGGTGATATAGTCGGGTCTATCCGGGTCTTTGCTGGAAAAAACGCATCTCGTTTAGATGTTGTTTGGGAAAAATCGAGTGTACGTATTTGTGAGAAAGACATGATCTTTGTTTTCTGTTTAGTTAGTATCTCATATGTGCAGGTTCGTACTGAGTACAAACCATTGGTACTGTCTTTCATATTAGGAAGGACCTTGGAACAGGCTCGTAATTTTGATGTTATGACGGGCGTTATATGAAAAGATTAAGAGGAAAGGAGGATATGCAGACATGGTAAGCTTAATAAGTTGTAGTTCCGTTAAATGTTGATATTATTAGATAGCATTACATACTATATCTCTAGTCTAAGCGTAACAAAATATGTTGTTTTTGGTTAAATATGATGTTGTACTCATCTATGTTTTTTCATTACAGTATGGTTTCAGGGTTTGGTTCTGGAGTCATGGTATCTTTGGTTAGCGGTATGAGGAGTCCAAGTGTAATGTCAATTGGTGTTCTGTTTGCAGTCGTGAATTGTGCAATGCTCAAGTTGGTCATATTACTCTTTCCTTCACATTTCCTATGAAATTTCTTAGTTGTGATATTTTCGATTTATTTAGTCTTTAACGGGTCGGTGCCTTTTTTTCCAACTGGCACAACTGAGTCAATTCCCAAGTATCATTTTCATCCAAAGCTTGCAGTTCAGAATCCATAGCATGACACCATCCTGAGTCTGCAACAGCTTCCGTGAAGTTTGCAAAGAGGATTTACAAAGTCTTGAAAGTCAGACACGAGAGGTGTTTGGGACACTTGATTAGCTTTTGGAACATGGGTCAAAACAAAGGCTTTCAATTTAGAAGGTATATTAGTTGTTCTGGATGACTTTCTGGTTGGTAATGTGGGTGGTACAGGTACATTTGATGAGGTTGACTGTGAAGGTTGAGACACAGATGGTAATGAATTATCATTTGACACAGACAAAGGGGGTGTTTGGGTAATAACAGATGGGTTAGAAATAGACATAGATGGTGTTTGGGTATGGTTGTCAGATGTTGTAGGAGTGAAAGCAAAGTCATCACAAGTGTTACAAGACTCAAAATTACAAGGTAGTGTGGTAGGTAGTGGACTCGAAAACTGTTGAATACTGTCAGAAGCATAAGGATAGATATGTATCAAAGAGAGAAGGGGTAGATTGTAACTTTCTAAGACTGTAGGGACTAAGTTGTAAATTTTGGTAATTATTTACCCTTTATATTTGTAAATCAGTTACATTTTCATTTGAACAAATTAATACAAACTACTTTTCCCTCTCAAACTTTCTTCTTCATTAGAACTTCACATGATATCAGAGCTCTTTAATGGAGTTCTGACCATTACATTCTGTTAGAAAGTTAAAATCTAGCCGTTCTCTCTTTGACAATATGCATGTGTTATGAGGTATCCGGGAGTTTTTATTTACTAAAAGCTCAGTTTAACCGAGTGTTTTTTAGTCTATGTTTCCATGTTAAAACTCTTTTCTCTGTATGTCGAAAGTCTGAGATTTATTTAGCCATATCAAAGGAAGTAAGCTAAGTGGCTTAGACATGTGTCTGGCATATATTTTCCCAGTTGACCATTTCTCGGTAGTAATGCAATTATCAGTGAACAAGATTCGAAACTGAAACACATGTCTACATGACGCGAATGCTATATTTTAAAGGTGGCTGTTTGGGTCAGTTTTTTTGTGAGTGATTTAGTTTGTTCTCAAGTTGGTAGAGTAATTTTTATTTTTATTTTTTATTTTTTATTATTTTTTTATTTTTTTTATTATTAATTTTTTTTAAGGGGACAAGTCAAAGTTAAAATTTGAAAGTCGCCCAAAGTATACTTTTTGTGCATGCCTCCTAAATCGTTTTTATTTAAAGTTTTATAAGGTTGTTGTAGTACTATCGTTTAAACAAATCTGAACATCTTCTCAGCATTTTACAATATTGGACATGTCACATATCTAAATCTCATCATTAGTAATAGTTCACAAGAACAAAAAAATTTAAGATACTGTCACTGCACAAGCAAAGCAAGATATGAAATGAAAACAAAAAACAAAAAAACTTATGTATGTAAAATCGTACAAATTAACCTCCATCATAAACATTGTTTGCTGACTTTGAACCTTTTGTCTTCATACTCGATCAACTACTTTGCTTTTGCATCAATTTCCCAGGGACGTCTCAAGCTCTATGGAGGCTGAAATCAAAGTTTTTAAAAATATGGCCTTTTTATGAATAGAGTTTTGTGTAAAAGTAATACAGTATATATTCTTATATCATACGTATTTTTCTAGCCTTTTTTGATACAATATCTATAATTGTCTTATAAAATGAATTTGATATAGTAACTCATTTCAATCGATAAAACAACTGACTTGTTAATCTTAAGTAGCTTGTTACTAATTATTGATTTGGAAACCTTTTTTTCACCGAAGCAATGTCACAAAGACAATCCCGTTTGATTGTTTAAAATGCTTCAAGTCGTCTACAATATTAAATGGTAATGAGTGTTTGTGTGGAATTATTTTAGTAACAGTGATTGGATTAATGACATGTTAAACTAGGAATTCAAGAACACTACACGAAATTCGATCAATGATTGAAAAAGAAGACGAGGAATGAGAAGAATAAAATGTCGGTGTTCTCATAACTAAAACGAAATTGGAGGATCAAAATGAGACTTATTCATCGTTATCATTTGTGTAAAAAGTTTTCAATAATTCCTTTTTGAATGCCTTTGATCTATTAGATGATACCGTGTGGAATTTCATGTTGTAAGTAGTACTAAATAGCTTCATAATAATGCTGATGAGAATATACAACACAGTTGGTGCCCATTTATTATTCACTGCTTATGCATTTTAATACAGATGTAGTAAAAACGAAAATACACACATTATTAAGAGGTAATTTGAGTACCACCAAGCACACTTTTTGTGATACGATTGTTATACGGATGTTCATTCATCAAGGTTCTTCATAGTCCAAGACGAGTTCTGGTAACCATAATTTGCGCCATTTCCATAGCTGCTGTGCCCATGGTTAAACGAGTTTCCATGGCTGTGTGAATTCCCATAACAAGAACTGCCATATCCTCCAGTGTTTGGTAGTCCATACTGGTTGGTAGCAACTCCCAGTGGCCAAATAGATTGGTGGTGCTGAGGATTTCCTGATACGTAAGACGACTCTTGATGATTCGAATAGCTTTGCTGTTGGAAACCAGCACCATGGCAGTGTTCGGTTTGGAAAACCATTTTCTTGAAATACAAGTTTTCTTTGAACTTAGCTTGTGGTTCTAATGCTATATTATTGATGTATTTATAGGCGATTAGGAG
>LBNU01007258.1:18567-39152 GCA_014162995.1 Artemisia annua
AGCAACATTGTATAGTGCATGTATTTGATCATGATAATTAACTCGCCACCATTAAAATACCCTTTATTCCAACCAAACCGTGTTTATCATATCCCTACACCTTACGTTACAACCCTTTGGAAAGCCCTCTTTGATAGTTTATCTTAGGTGCTTACGCCTAGTGGAAGAGTAATTGATCCTCTCCCAAGCCTATGATAATCTATTTGCTATGACAGGTAGTGAGAGATATTTTCCGTTTTCATTTATGAGATGTAATTCTATGACACTTCATAAAAAACTTATAGTGTAAAAAAAATAAAAATAAAAATAAAAAACCTCATTCATCGCTAAAAATTTAGTTCCAGGGTACCCGCCGCCGCAAAGCGCGGGTACCCTGCTAGTCTTAGTGATGAGACGAAAAGTGTACCCGTTTTAAGGGGACATTTAAGCCCTAATTCGAGTAAATGTGATCAAATATTACCCTAAATCGTTCCTTTTGTCATTTTAGGTACTTTTGAGAAGAATTCTGGAAAACATGCTAATTTGGACGTTTTTGGAGCATAAAAGTGAAGAAAACGACAAAGTCTCAAAAGAAGTTGGAAAACCTACCTGACGGCGTCAGAGTCACAAGGTGACGCCGTCAACCAACATTGACAAAGGAGTAAAATCAGATTACACTAGACGCCCTATAAAGAAAACAAGATGTTTACACCTGACGGCGTCATGTGTTAGAAGAAGTAGGCCGTCAGGTGTAATGCTAAAGAGTGACGGCCCAGAGCACATTTACAAGTGACGGCGTCAAAAGTAGATCTATGCCATCCGAGAACCCTAATGACGGCGAGCTGACGGCGTCAGAACCCATAACCTGACGCCGTCAGAGTGTAAAATCTATATATACTTTTCTATTTTTCATTCATTAGTGTGGAACTTTTGGTACAAGTTTGGGAAAAACCCTAAAGACGAATTTGGCTGTATTTTCAAGGGTTTTTCACCCTTGAATCCTTCATGTTCAATTAAAGATAAGTCTTCACTTAAATTAATCAATATGTCTATGTGTTGGTTAATTATATCTTATGCTTGTCTTTCAATTAACATGCTAGGCTAGATTTTTCTTGTGTTTGCTTAGATCTAATGAAACCTAACTATTAATTATTGGTTGATTGGTGTGTTATTACTTGTCTTGGATGAATGTTTCATCAATGTTAGGCTTAAGAAAACTGGCTAAACTCCTATATGGTAACATGCTTGAACGTCTTAAGAAACATGTAACTAATGCGTACTAGGTTATTAAGGTAGTATTTAACGCATGAGCCACTGTTTACAATCCCTATGATTGGGTGCTTTACGCATCGTTGTAGGAGGAGATAAGAGCTCATAGAATTGGGGAGATATGTACGCCACCCCATGAATTGTTAAGGAATACACCCGTCATCCACGCAAGTAATACATACACCAATTAACCGGTAAAAGATAGTTAGGGAGTAAGGAAATCTAAGTAAACACATTTGTCTCCATATAAGTTTTCACAACCACAATAGTTTAGTTATTTTATTTTTAATTGCAATTGTAGTTTTTGGGTTAGTTGACTAGCAACTAATTCCGCCCACTCCTCCAAAACCCGAGATTTTACTTGCTTTCAAAAAAATATAAAAATACAAAAATAATCTTCCTTCACCCTTAGACCTTTTAGAGTAGTTTTTCTAACCTAACGAACACTATTCCATGTGAGAGAACGATCAATCCCCCGTACTTACCACTACACTATACTACACCGACCAGGTACACAGCCTGGTGGGATTGCAAGCTTCTCAAGATCCCTTTAGAGGTAAAACCTGTTGCGTGGTCGCAATCCCACGTCATCACTTAGTATAAAAAAGGAAAGGTAATCAGTGGAGTACGGAGTATTATTCATTGTGTTTGTTCTTACTAGGGAGAAGAATAAGAAATGGTATATCTTAGTATAAGAAAGGAAAGGTAATCAGTGGAGTACGGAGTATTATTTTGTGTATGTAAGGTTTTTTTTTTGGTATATTTGGCAAAACTAGCTATAAGCTGCAAAATTGTTAACATGAGCTACACATTGTATCTTTTTTTCAATAAAAGTATTTGGTAAATTAGCTGTTAATTGTAATTATAAGATGTAAAATAACATAAAAGGACATATCTATAATTGTAAACAAATATAAAAAATGAAAATAATAAACTAACTATATTAATAAAAATCGTAGTGTATTAAGACAACATGCTTGTAATATCATTAGGAATTCGTTCATCTCATTAAAATGTTATTTGAGAGACATTTTCAGTGTTTGTTTCATGGCCACAAACATCTTGAAGTTCATCTTGATGTATGTAATTTGAATTATCCTCGATCGCAGTAAATATCATCCGATTATTTTTCATCTTTGAAATATGTTGTAAACAAATTTGTAAAACCAAAGCACACGAATAACATGTGAGAATCCAAGAAAAGACAAAAACAGTTGAACTAATTTGTAAAAAATAAAAGAAGGGATAATTCTAAAAATATGCCTAAAATCGAATTTTGCTCCACGATTGAGTCAAGAATTATGCAACTTACAATTTTGGTCATGTGCGACTCCAATAATATTGTGACATGTGGCATGACAAATTTTTGTCTCTTCCACCCACTTGTACCCTTTATACCTTTTGTCAGGCCACATGTCACAATATTATTGGAGTCGCACAGTCGCACAGGTCGCACATGACCAAAATTGGAATTTTCAAAATTCTTGACTTAGTTGTGGAGCAAAATTCGATTTCAGGTGTACTTTTGGAATTATCCCATAAAAGAATTTATGATGCTGAATAGAACTCCTGTAATAAAATAATAGCATTACATATTTGCATTACGTGATACTAATGGAGGGTATATATGTAAATGTTGTCAAAACAGCTCTCATCCAAAGTAAAACGATTTCATGGACAGCGTTTAAAAATGGAGCTTGTTCATCAAATATAAAGCTTCAATTTGGTTAACCAAACAGGACTAAGAGCTTGTTTTTTTAGAATAAAAAGTTAACAGCTCATAAAAACTTCAAAAAGCTTGCTAGCTGTTGGAATATGTGAATCATATAATAATATAAACACATAAACATCATCAAGCACGCAGCGGAAATAGATCAAATACATGTAATAATAATTAACCGAATATAAAAGAATATGCGTACCTTTGTGATCAAAGATCAAGAACAATATATAAACCCTAAGTTAGGGTTTAGTGAGGATCGACTAAGGGTTAGTCGAATAGGGCAAGATCACCTTGTTAGCAAAAGTATGCTAACACTTCGTTCTCGAACACACGTACTCGTAGTGTTTTAATTAGAAAAGCTAGGTTCTAGATTCACAAGCAAACACCACTAGGTTGAGCCTTAGTTGATCGAATAGGAACCCTAGGAGGGTGTATTAGATCGCCTATAGCTCAAAGAAAGAAGAAGAAGAAAGACTTAGGTTTGCAAGTGAACCAAGAGATGATAGAATGAATACATGGGGTCATGTATTTATACTATTCTCAATCTTGGAGCACAAGACACAAACCCTACACCCCATTGGGTTGGGTTCGGCCGAACATGGGTCAAGGAGACCCATTCCGGATCTTTCTTGATCACTATTTCATGTTTAGTCCTTCCTCTTTCAAGTAACGACTGTTAGGTACCGTTAAGTGTTTATTTGTGAACTTAATAATTATTCATACTAAATATAATAATTATTAATTAATTGAAACTCGTACGTAAAGTGTGCAATCCCGAAGTCTCGAGTTCGAGTCCGAAAATATCACATTAATTTATATACGTAAACTTTACAGCTCCCACTCGGATATACATTAATGTAATAATGACATTGGTTAGTCTAGCTTTAACACGCCAATGTCCCCAGAACGATCACGAGTATGGTTTCCTGGAAAAAAGCACCTTTGATGATTCATCATCATACTTATCCTTTTGTTTCTAATACTACGTTAATATGGATATGGATCGAAGTCATTCCATAATTAACTTTCTGTTTCTCGTTATTTTATAATTGAGCAAGATTACCAAAAATCTGAACGTATTCCAGATAGACTTTGGGCATGGCCATGCAAACATCTTGTCAACTCTACGAGTGGCCAAACAGTATTATGCTTCAAAACAAATTTGCATCAATTCCGAAAATACCCCTTATAACCACCAGTTACGGATAGCATTAGAATATTTTACACAAATGAGCTACATCCACAGCAATTATTTGGTATCTCAAGTCTGAGGATAAATATTCATGATTTACTTAAATGACAACATCCATAAAGTACAATCATGTAGTTGGGATTTTGTCCTATATCCAATTTATTCATTCTATTGGATATCATGTGAATTTGGCATGTCCTACGCATCAATATACTTTTAAGTATATTCTACCAAAACCCAGATTTGTCTTAGTTCAATGATATTCCCATATCATTGATTGACAACAGACAATTTAGAATAACATAAGTTATTCATGGATTTAAACATGCAAATATAGGACACAATTTATTATTAATGAAAACAAACAACTAAGTACTTTAATTCATTATAAATAATAATTGCTTAATGTCCTTTATCCAAATACTAAATAGATCAATGCATGATAATTCTAGTTAATGAATTTGTCTCAAGTAATGACTTGTTGACAATTATGCCTCAAGTAATGACAATCATACCTGCTGACAAGGCATTATTCAACTAACTATGATCTATGTTAATTTTGAGAATACTTATTTCAAGAATTTAATTAGTGAAATTCTTGTATATGTATATCCAACTATCTTGATATTGTCACATAATATTTCATAAATGGTGTGACATCCTCAATCACCAATTTATGACAATCAAACTTTCAAACATTTTAAAGTTTACAACAATTGATTGATTTAAAACCAATTATATCATTTATAGTCCAAGTATTGATCAACGAATAATCAAAACCCGGGTCGTGTTCGTGTGAAGGTGAATGGAATCGTGATATTCGATTCGTGAAATCGTGTTTGTGAAAAAGTGAAAAGAGATAATATTTGAATTTTAAAGCTAATGATATGAAAATACAATCAAAAACAAGTAATCAAGCATAAAGGTACAACCACATAGAGCATAAACGTCAAAAACATAACGTAAACTAAAAATAACGTCTATGTAACAAAATAAAAAGTAAATTTTAAGCTAGAGTAAACCTACGGGCTCAAATGTAATTTTTCAAACTTTAAAATGATAAGAGAAAATTTAAAAAAAAGAAAAATATTATTTTGACTTTTTAATATGAATTAAAAACTATTTTTGTATTTTTATTTAATAAAAGAAAACTAAACTAATTATGAAATGAAAAATTTATCTACAAATTTATTTTCTAAAAATCTTAATAAAATGAAAATGAAAATTAAAAATAAAATCAGAAAATATTTTTGTCTTTTTGTGATTTAATTTGAATTAAAAACTATTTTAGACTATTTAAAAATGATTTTAAAACTAGAAAAATTCAAAAGAAATAGCAAATCAAATCAAATAAATCCCAAATTTTTACAGTAAATCTAGAAAATTATTCTAAAACTACTGTAGAAAAATATTTTTGAAAATTAAGCCAGAAGTGCTTATTGGGCTTATTACAGCTTATTTCAAGTGCTTATTAATAAGCACTTGTAACAAGACTATATGAAACTTGAACTACAAGTGTAATATACTCAAATAAGCTCAAAAACACTGAATTCAGATCAAAAATAGCAAAGTAACTAACGAATAGTCCAATAAGCAGTTCACAAAAAGCCAAATGAATAAGCAGATTGCACAATATGAAGCTAGAAGCTCAGGGACAATGTCATACACTTACACAAACTCTAAAATACTCAGAATACACAACTAAACCAAGGGATTAAGCTGAAATGTATGAGTGCAGATCCTAGTAAAATTCAGCAATCAATGACTAATGTACCTACTTGCAAGCTAAGATAAGCAGACTCACTAAGCTCTAAAGTAACATATTATGGGGGCAAAAGCAATTACACCTAGCACAGAACCTAAAAAGTACAAAATCCCTAATTCTACATACCAATTGCTACTCTAATTGAAAACAAGTTCAGCATACAAAACCATACATGTCTACAAGTATATAGCATAAACTGACTTTATTTCTAGAACACAACAGTTGACTTATCTGAGTTATGATCTAATCTAATTACTCTAAATTGATTTATAAGACTAATGTAACACTAAAGCAAACTAATATAACCACCTATGTAGCAAATGAAAGAACTGAGCATACATGAAAGATCACAGTTAACTATTTAAGAAGAAATTAAGATCAATTTGACTTTTATCCACATGACTAACTAATTTTATGCATGTTATACTCTAATATGACCCTATGTGAGCTAACTGAACAAACTTTAGCAGATATTACACACTTAATCACTACAAACTACCTGTTGCCAAACACTAATGTAACAACTGATTAACTCTACAGCTAGTGTTGTAAGGCTTCAATTTATCATTAAAATACTCAAACTTAATCACAAACCATCAATTAACACCAAATCAACACTAATCACCAGCCATAACATACAAACACTAAAAATCATAGCTCAATGAATTCAACTACAGTACCTAACTCATATCCTCAAACAAGTATCAAAAGAAATCAAACAAAATCAAATCATTCTAACTAATACTTAGTAACAACAAATAAGGAAAATTAAGCAGTAACCAACAGCTTCAAACCACAAATACTGAGAATCACCAGTCAATCAAGAACAACTGCAGAGCATACTCAGATTCAATCAAACAAGTTCAAAAGTGAATCAAACAAGCTCAGAGCAACTCAGACAACTAAATCATGATCAATTAGAACTAATGCAACAGTACATCAATATGAATCAAAGATCTACACTATTATGCAGTGAAATAGAATCTAAACTGTATAAAAGATATAAAGGACTGAATAATGAAATTGAGGACTTAAAATTGAGTTCTCAGCTCTCTGAGAACCTCCTAAGCTTGCCTATCTTTTAGATAGGCTTATAACACCTTCTGAATCTAATTTTCCATTCTGATCTTTGACTTTTTATTTGACTTTTGGAATATAAGAAGCTAATAAGCTGTATAAACCTAGAACAAACACTCACAGAAGCTATTGAGCTAATATGAACTTGTAAACACTACCAACAAGCTTGAATGCAAGCTGGTTTTGGAAAACTTCAACATTATTTGTGGTTTTTTTTATATTTTCTATTTTTTTTATGATTTTATAAAAGGAAATTTTATCTCTGCAATTAAAGTGCTTGAAAACTAACAATAAGCTTCTTATAAGCTTATGAATACAGTTTATAAGCTTTTAAAAAAAAACTTTAACTACACTAAAAGGAATTTGAGTACTCAAAGGAGAAGAAATTGAAAAACAAATGAAATTAGAATTTTATTAAAATCACTGAATTTATTACAACTAAATTGAGACTACAATTTGGCAGAGCTTCGCTATTCTATCTCTACACGCAAAATGAGATGGATTAGAGTTCCTTTTATAGCTCTGAGGAGGAGTGAGGTGTGAAATGTCCATGCTGGCGATCCACATGAATGTGTGTTAGTTTAGAGCTCATATCCACCCTCTGATCATTCCCCAATCCTTTCAACCATAGGATCAATCAATCATGACGTGTAGGAGCCAATCAAACACTGCCACCTAAGCCATTCGTGTGCTTCTTAGTCCCTGACACCATCTGACAAGTCCCTGACTTTCTAGAAGCCATCAATTTGACTAAACTACCCTTAATTGCCGTAATTTTGCCGAGTACAGTAATTAGGGTTCATGTTGGTTGGGTAACTGGGTAAAAGAGGGATTTGGAGGGCGGGAATTATAAAAGGGGTAATATTTTAATAACTTTTGACTATTTGACCTAAAGAAGAAATTGGGTCGGTTTGTAGTAATTGTGGAATGGGCTTGTGGGTTTAGGATTTTTTTATAAAAGAAATGGACCATAGTTTTGTTTATGGATTTTGGAATTTAGGATTTTAGAAATATACAAGGACCAAAAGTGTCATTTGTGAAAATGCAAGGGCTGATTTTGTCAAACTTCATAATGAATTCCAAGGGCTTTTCTTGCCAATCTTGAAATGATGAAGGGCTTTGAGTTGACTTTCTTCAAAAATATCATCTATGGACTAAAGTTGCCAATTTTGGAAAGTATAGGGGCCATTCTTGCAAATTCTTCAAACTTTCACACAAGGGTCAATCTTGATATTTCTTTAAACTCTAAGGACTTCTTCTGACAATTTGAGCTCATCTTTGACTTTTGGATGCCAAGCTTCGACTTTCTGACTCGTTCCACTCTCGTGCTCGTTTTTGCCGGTTTTTGCTTGATTTTTTGTCTTTTTGTGAAATATCCGACCCTGCGCAATCAAAAACATAAAAACACACATTCTTTGGCATTTGTTAGCATAATTAGTCTTTTTGGGTCGGTTTTTGGCAATGAAAAGGTATGTGAATTATCACATACCAATAGTATTCTAATTCTTTAATGTGTAATGCAACTATGCTCTTAGTTGAGCACAACCAGTTCACATGGCTATTAACAAGGATAAAATCCTTCCATGATTAGTATTGAGTGTCGTCTCAATTAAACCAACATCATTGTACACAAACCACAATATGCTATTTAAAATCCCCGTAAACTGAATATCCATTGTGTAATTTCGATGCCTACCAATCTTTCAAGATTTATTATTGGCTA
Organism: Artemisia annua; assembly: GCA_014162995.1. Lineage (NCBI taxonomy): Eukaryota > Viridiplantae > Streptophyta > Magnoliopsida > Asterales > Asteraceae > Artemisia > Artemisia annua. The sequence continues at coordinate 27,296 of LBNU01007258.1, forward strand.
TAACAATTACGCAACAATTTGCCATATTGTTTATACTTAGAATTTAGGAGCAATTCCAGGTGAGGATCATTATTCTAAAACATATTCCATCAGAATATCTATTACACAAGTTATATAATAACTTTTAATTGGATATCAAATATTGTCATATCATTTAACATTTAAGCATGATACAACAATAATATGATGCACATGAAAATCCTTCAGTCATACTCAGATTTTATTCATGTTCTATCTATACAAATATATATATATATATATATATATATATATATATATATATATCCATTTAGTCTTTCAAAATGATATATCATATTCTATTAGATTTATTTACTGCACACGCTTATTAAATAATAAACTTTTGTTCCAAGGTTATATGTTTTATTTTCTAAATCTTCTAAGTAAATTTTCATTCCAAACTAAGACTTAACATTTTACTTATATGGAATGTTACTTTTTTATATGTTATACAACATATATGATTTAGTAAATCAAACATAATACTCCCACTAGCTTTCAGGAATACTTAGAAATTATCTTATTTCAATTATAAATCAAAACATGGATTTAATAATTAAACATAAGAATAATCTCCTAGATGCTTGCATTTATCCATGCATAGATTATTTCCCTTTGTATACTTCCAAAGATTTATTTGAATTCATAAACTCCTTTTGATTACTTATCGTCCTCGCTCTAGTAATCATTCAAGAAAGAGTTTTTGATATTCATTGCCAAATTTCATATTCATATAAATATGACAATTCCCATCTTTGTATCTTTAATGTGCTTAGGAAAGAGTATTCAATCATAGTTAATTGCTTAAATATGATTAATGATCTTGTCATAAGACATACATTAAAATATGTATACACTTTTGTCCATATGATTTCTACACAAAGATTTAAACCACTAGGGTTACATTATCTTTGAATAAACTCATCATCATTCTCTAACTATTAAGAATTAAGATAAACCAAATTTAAAATTTGAATATCTTTATGAACATCATCTATAACATTCATAGTATGAGTAATTTACCCAATTAATTATTTGGTAATACTTCATCATATAGTCCTCAGCATATTAACCAAATATCTGACATATCCAAGTGGATCTATGAATGATAATTTCATCATCTTGAGGTTTATCATTTACATGTTAAACCTCATCACGATTTTTTAACTAGTGTAGTTTTAGAAGATTATGTACCTTGTAATTTTATCCTTCAAGATAAAACTCCCACTTGCCTTTAGTAATATATAGAATATCTATAATACTTAGCAATTAGAGCAACAATCCAATTTCCTCTTTTAGAATATTACAAATACACATTGACAGTTCCTGACATGCTTTGTTAATAACCTTCGCATAAGTAGTTTAACAAATTCAGAACCTCAATTTCTAAGAATTAATGTGATTCATCACATTTCATAATTCAATAACGTCTTATTAATCTTCTAGGAGTCTAATTGAGTATATTCAATCCATACTCAATTTTCTAACCTTGATAACTTTTGGAAGAAAAGAAGATGTAGTTATCTTGAACCAAACACTACAATAAGAGTTTGATTTCCTAACTGAACATATCATAAACTAGTGGTATTTCATTAGGACTCATATTGTCAGACAATCTATCAATATGAAAGATAATCATATATCTATTAGCTTGTCTATTTACCAACTAAATCAACTTAATGGTGAAATAGAACTTTCAAGTCTCTTGCATGCTTTATAACCCAAGTACTTATTAATCAAGTCACTTCATGTTCATGTCTTAGAAAGAAGACATAAACTGTTATAATCCCACTACATCATTTGGTTTCAATAGTATTTTCAAGTTAACGTCTTACTTTATTATAAGTCTTGTTATTCTTAAAAGACTTCATGTTTATAACTATACAATAAAGTATAAACATCTATAACTAAAGTAATCATGAACACCATCATTTGGTTTCAATTCAAGTTAACTCACTAATTCATTTATTTATGTCATTTTAAAACTACATAATTATTGAAGTAGTATTATATTATATTACTTCATGCATTTATGTCATTCCAATAATACATAAATATTAAAATTGAAGTAGTATTGTTATAGACACATGTTCTAATAGCTATCTAATTTAGAAACAGTAAATTATTCATGTACGGTCTCACACATACATGGAAATTTACCTTGTCATTAAAATTTAGCCTGCGTCTCACGTTTACTAAATTTCAACATCAAGTGTTTCTTAGATTAGATGTGTATTAATCATATTAGAACTATAGTCTCTTACTTTGCAGTAAAGAGAATCCTTTAAATCATATTCTTATGTGTTGTACCTTGCACACAATAAAGATGTCTCCCACTTGTGCACGGAACAACACCATGTATCATATAAACAACACGCACGCTTGTTAATGTGAACAATATGATTTGTGTCGTTAGCTTAACTAGTAGATATAGAGTTGCTCAATCAATCAAGGAAACGCTCATGACTTCCTTGAAAATATTAGTGTCTAGATGTGGAAAGTAATTATCTTGAGATATTCAAAAGATAATCTGAGTTATAATCAAGACAATAAGTCTTGTAACTCCTACTAAATTAGAGAACATTACAATAATCCCTTATTCAGCCATAAGAACACAATACTCCCACTGAATTTGACAACATTGTAAATGTTTCATTATCAGTGAAAGGAAATAGTGTGCTATGTACTTTCCTACATCTTTTGAGAAAACCCATTCAAACAATTATATAGGTTATAAAAGAATGTATTCTACTATGTAAATGTGATTCATCACATTCCAAACTATTAACTTAAAAAAAACTGGGCATGCAATTTCTTCCTGTATAGATCTACCATTCTATGTAGTATTTTTAAATGGTCAAATTAAAACAACTAGATAAAATAATCTAATTCGTCTTTTACCATTTTGCATAATCAGTCTAGCTTCTAATTTAATAACTCATAAAGTGCAAATAATCAGAACTATTAAAGTTTGCTATGAGTTATGTACTTAGAATTTAGACCATTCTAATCATCCTATTATACCTTTCTCATTCATGAAAAGGAATAGGATTAACTCTCGCCCTTCTCTTATAGAAAGAAGACTATGTTTACGGTTCATCGTTGCATTAATACATTAAAAGAATTTACAAAATTCAATTTTAGTATTATCGATAATCAATATTTTCAAGAAAATATAATACCCATGAAAATATTCATATAACCAAATAATTTTCTTGAAAACCTAAGATCCAACTTTTCATAAGTTTCATTACATCAGTTGATCTGCTAGTAATGAAAGTACAAAAGATGGTAATCTGTCGAACAATAATTGGCAAACAATTTTCCAATTCCTAGATCAATTATGGGATTTACATCAAACTGATTCATCAATTTGCAATGTACGCATGTTTCATCCCATCTCATGCCTTAAGTTCTAGGTCTCACGCATCAACTTAATTAAGTCGTCTAACTTAGAAACTGCAAATTCTCCATGTGTGGTCTCACGCACACTTGGAAATTTACCTTGTCATTAATATTTGGCCTATGTCTCACGCATACCAAATAATTAATTCCAAGTGTTCCTTATAGTTAGATGGCATGTAACTTAAATTTTAGAGGGTATTTTATTTTTTGATGTGTGTAATCAAAAAATATGTACAAAGATGTCATGCATTCATCTTTGTATCATAGGTTTCATAAACAAAACTTTTACATATTCGTTTCTTTAACATGAGCATTTAACAAAGTTTTAATTGAGGCGTTGAGCAAATTACAACATTGCATTAAGATGCTTCGTACTATAATGGTATTCAATATGACGCACAAGCGAGCGCGGAAATTTCGTAGGGGCGAACCTCTTAAAAACTTGTTTCCACTTATACCCACCACACAGTTGGTCATTGAGTTATTGAAACCATTAAAGTACCATCGCACCAATCAATTAAAAGTTTAAGATTAAAGCTCAAAACATGATTTCACCATTATTAAGTCCGGTTTTTAATATTATTGTGAAATAACCCTTTTGCTTACAATCATGTCACAAACATATACATAAACAAATAGCAATTAAATAAAATTAAACAACTTAAATAATGAACATGCTAAATAAATCAATTTACATGTATATATTATCTAAGACTCCCATTGGTTTTCGATCGATGTACCAATGGACCACATACACCATAAATGGTAGCGTAAGTCCCATGATAATAAATATACAATAACACACAATTGATCAATATACACGATGTTATGGGTCTTCCCTAATTTTAGGTCTTCCCTTTCAATATAATTAATTAATCTTTAGTAATTAAACATGTCAAAACAATTTTATTACTAAAAACCCTAATTAATTGGTTCAAATCGCATAATAGGCATGAAATCACATAAACACGTAACAATTACTATATAACCATCATCCATGACAAAATTTGCATGTTTTTTGTCATGGATATTCACATAACACTTATCATATATATATATATATATATATATATATATATATATATATATATATATATATATATATATATATATATATATATATATATATATATATATATATATATATATATATATATAACCAAGATCGCATTCACAATGACATATAACAAATATCCATTAAAATCACATAAAGATTACATGCAACCTAGGGTTTCTACAAGTTTTTAACAAAAAATTAAAACCCTAATATTAAAAAAATAGTAATCGACCCTATTTAAAAAAATTTAGGGTTTACAAAATTTTTAAAACTTTAGAACACCATAACATGTAATAATCTCAAACAATTCAATTTTATGTGTTTCGGTAATTAATTACAATGTATTAACGGCTCTTGATGCCACTGTTGGAATATGTGAATCATATAATAATATAAACACATAAACATCATCAAGCACGCAGCGAAAATAGATCAGATACATGTAATAATAATTAACCGAATATAAAAGAATATGCTTACCTTTGTGATCAAAGATCAAGAACAATATATAAACCCTAAGTTAGGGTTTAGTGAGGATCGACTAAGGGTTAGTCGAATAGGGCATGATCACTTTGTTAGCAAAAGTATGCTAACACTTCGTTCTCGAACACACGTACTCGTAGCGTTTCAATTAGAAAAGCTAGGTTCTAGATTCACAAGCAAACACCACTAGGTTGAGCCTTAGTTGATCGAATAGGAACCCTAGGAGGGTGTACTGGATCGCCTATAGCTCAAAGAAAGAAGAAGAAGAAAGACTTAGGTTTGCAAGTGAACCAAGAGATGATGGAATGAATACATGGGGTCATATATTTATACTATTCTCAATCTTAGAGCACAAGACACAAACCCTACACCCCATTGAGTTGGGTTCGGCCGAACATGGGTCAAGGAGACCCATTCCGGATCTTTCTTGATCACTATTTCATGTTTAGTCCTTCCTCTTTCAACTAACGACTGTTAGGTACCGTTAAGTGTTTATTTGTGAACTTAATAATTATTCATACTAAATATAATAATTATTAATTAATTGAAACTCGTACGTAAAGTGTGCAATCCCGAAATCTCGAGTTCGAGTCCGGACATATCACATTAATTTATATACGTAAACTTTACACTAGCTGCCTAAAAGGTTTGACATTTTCCCGACTAATGGGGTTTGAGTAGATCCACTGCCACACACACATCAAATTGCTTATAACTAGTAATAATGGAACTTGATACCTCGATCTCACATTTTATGATCATCACATGTTAAAACTTGATTTTCGTTTCGATCATTTCCATGGTTAATCGAACTGCATATAGCTTATGAACCAACACAAATTCAAGAAATCATGCGCAATAATAATATATGTAAATGTAAACGAAAGCACATCTGATATATCCCACGTTCATAGTCACAAAGTACTTTATGTTACACAAAGATTCAAAAAAGAAAATAAATCATAGTTCTTATATTAGTATATAATATAAATAAAATAATAAATATACTCAACAAAACATTAAAAACAAAACTCAAGATCACCACATAATTAGTCAATGTGGTCTCACATCTGCAAAACAGTGAAACNCATGGGGTCATGTATTTATACTATTCTCAATCTTGGAGCACAAGACACAAACCCTACACCCCATTGGGTTGGGTTCGGCCGAACATGGGTCAAGGAGACCCATTCCGGATCTTTCTTGATCACTATTTCATGTTTAGTCCTTCCTCTTTCAACTAACGAATGTTAGGTACCGTTAAGTGTTTATTTGTGAACTTAATAATTATTCATACTAAATGTAATAATTATTAATTAATTGAAACTCGTACGTAAAGTGTGCAATCCCGAAATCTCGAGTTCGAGTCCGGACATATCACATTAATTTATATACGTAAACTTTACACTAGCTGCCTAACAGGTTTAACATTTTGCCCGACTAATCGGGTTTGAGTAGATCCACTGCCACACACACATCAAATTAATTGCTTATAGCTAGTAATAATGGAACTTGATACCTCGATCTCACATTTTATGATCATCACATGTTATAACTTGATTTTCGTTTCATTTCCATGGTTAATCGAACTGCATAGTTTATATGAACCTACACGAATTCATGAAATCATGCACAATAATAATGGATGTAAAAGAAAACGAAAGCACATCTGATATATCCCACGTTTATAGTCACAAAGTACTTGCGGATATGTTACACAAAGATTCAAAAAACAAAATAAATCATAGTTCTTATATTAATATATAATTTATAATATAAATAAAATAATAAAAATATCCAACAAAACATTAAAAACATAACTCAAGATGACCCCGTAATTAGCCAAGGTGGTCTCACATCTACATAACAGTGCAACATAAAAACCTACGAAAAACAGCAGACACTGCGGTCCATGACGCAGTCTTGACTCTCCTTAGCACCACCGCACATTGTCGCTTTCTCCATCGTCGTGCCACCACCTTTTTCTTGGCTCGCTTCAAACACTTTTTTGTTCTCTTTAAAACCGTCTCTTTTTTAGAGAAAGTGTAACTCCTTAGGAACATTTGTCTACATGAGACGCTATCCACAACTCGCGGCTTCATATAGAAGTCGCGTTGTGGATATTTGTTGACGTTATGGTACGTGGCTCTTAATGGAATTCTTGCATCATCGACATAGTTTGATTTGGGATTATAACTCATGTTCTAATTTTTTTTTTTTGGTTTGTTTGTTAGGAAGAGCGTGTGTGTATATAATGAAGAAAAGGTAAATAAATGTAAATGATGAAGGGTAGAGCATGATGTTAATGACTAATAATGGAGCAATAAATCATCTTTAACGACTTAAAATTGGTTGTGGTACTTGTGCAATTTGACTTACAGGAATTATAAAAAGCAAAATTTGTATTCGATTTACAACCTGGATTAAAAAATTTGCCCGGATTTTTTGGTTTTCTAACATATCCGGATGAGTATGAGTATTTTACTTTTTTTAGTTATGCTTAATTGATGACGATGTGAATATAGTTTTCTTGTTCAGTAAGTATTTTAGTGATTCTTAACTTTAAAAACACTTATTCGGAAGAATATGAAAGAAATATGAAAGTGATATGATGCAATCATACCTCCTAAATAAGAAATATCGGAATTAAAATGCTTTAGTTAAAAGACTAGTTATAATGCCCGCGCACGCGCGGGTTTTTTTAAAAAAATTTTGAATGATATATTTTTATTTATTAAAAAATAAATAATTTAATTTTTATTTTGTTTGATTTATGATTTTTAATTGTAGTTTTTTATGATTAAAGATAATCATTTAAATCTTATCTATATTTTTTGTATTTATCTTCTACTTGTATAGTATATCAACAAAACGAATTTAAAAACTTATAAATTAAATAATAATTAACAATTTAACATATTACCTAATAAGGAAATATTCTTTTTTTTCAAAATGACAAAGTACCCACTAGGGGTTTTGTTTTATTATATAAGAGATGAGTATTAAAATTATTTGCCCATTCTTTTCTAAAACGACATTAATTGCATACAGTGTTTTTTAGTTGGATACTAATGTAAATGGATCATATTAATTGGGTGAAAGTATATCTACATCCGTATTTATTTATTTTTTCATCATTCACATTCATATCAATATTCATTTGAGCTCGTTTCATTCATCCATGTTAATACTCATTGGATAAGTCGGGTAACACATATCCAATAGATGAAGATAATAATAAAAGTTTATGATTTTAAACTGAATGAAGATAATATTGGTTATTGGTTATAAATGAAGATAATAATAAAAGTTTATGGTTTTGATATAGTTTTTTTAATTTTTAGAATATGACTTTTTTTTATATATAGTACAGATAAAAGCGTAAGTATAATATAATAAATGAAAAATATTCATCTCATATTATTATAAAAAGAGTTATCGACAAATCAAATCAATATACTTATACATGCAAATAATTTAGGATTATGGTATAATAGAAAACTATAAAAAAAATCTTTTAAAAATATAAACATATATAATCAATAATAATAATTTACATAAATTTTCATAATGTATTAATATCCATTATTTTGTACATATTTTTGTTGGACGGACTATTGGACTTTATTTAACTAACATGTTATTGAGACTGATGTTCATTAAATTTAATTATTCATATCGGAATTAAAATGCTTTAGATATTATGCATGTTTAATAGGAGTAATGACTCTTAAAAAAAATGATTTTTGATTTAAGGTTAAAAGGGCAAATTTGACGTTATAAATATATGAAAAGATCAAATTTGATATCCAGTTTTTAAAAAGACCATATTTGCCCCTAGATTTGAGAAGTTGGGACAAATTTGCCACTCTTCTAATTTAGGTTGCTAACTAGATGTTAAGGGGTCGGCAAATGTGTCATACAAATACAATCGATGTGGTGGTGACATGGATTATATGATCCTACCAAAACAAAAAGTGGATCGCCAAAAAAGACTTGTTTGTGTTGAATGTATGATGGGTGAAAAAAAAGTCCCACTACTTATAGTGGTAGTTAGAGTATGTTATTTTTGAGTCGTCATGTACTCTTATTTGTAGGGTTACTACTAGTCAAAGTGTGTGAGGAAAGAAAAGAAACACAACCTCTTATTTGTAAACCCATTTATATATTTTGCCAAGTTATATTGCCACATAACATAAAAGCAATGTTTTAAAATCTGGTTTGACCCGGTAGGTTTAATCGGTTGAATCGCAAACCGGCTAGGAGACCGGGCCGGATGAGACCGGGTTTTTCCTTGTTTGAGAACCGGATTAAACCGCCGGTTTTCGTTGACCCGGTTTGATGAACCCGGCAGGTCATGACTTTTTATCAAAAAAATTTATCAAACCTTTTTTTCCATCAATTTTTTTAAGTTTAATTGACAAGTTGAAGTTATGAGGACTAATGTTAATTAAAATTTTGTAAAACAGTAAATTAGAGTTATGAACTATCTTAGAAACACCAACTAATATAATTTTAATATATACTGTATAACTTACAATTATAAATTGATTGTTGCAAATCTTTGCTATATTATTACAGTCATAAAACTTAAAACAAAGTTTATCGGTAGAGTCTCAATCTTTTTCACCGATTCAATCGGATGTAAGAAAAGTCTGATAAATCATGAGACCATGCAAAACTACATATTAAATATAGAAAAAAGTATACGTAAGTATAGAACTGGTTCGATTTGGCGGTTCAGCCGGTGACCCGATGAACCGACGAATAAACCGGGTCGATAAAAAAAAGGTTTATAAAACATTGCACAAAAGTATTCCCAATCAGCAAGCTAAATGAGAGGAGTGGCAAATTTGCCCCAACTTCTCAAATTTAGTGGCATATATGGTCTCTTTAAAAGGTAGATAGCAAATCTGATCTTTCATATATTTATAGTGGCAAATTTGCTCTTTTAACCCAGATTTAAACTTTAATGTCAAATTACATGTTTTCGTTGCTATAAAGTAATAAAACTAATTTTTGTGCTTGGCGTTTGGCTTTAAACCGGCTCCCCACTAGGACAAACTTGCTGCAACATGGTATTTTCATTCCATCTGCTTCTTGCTTGTTTTGTGGTCACGAAGATGAAAATGCTTATCATTGTTTTCTTAAGTGCTCGATTATCAAAATTCTATGCCTTGAGGTCTGTAGTTGATGATCCTACGTAAACCCTTATTATCACCCAGAGCCCCAGACCTACAGAACTGGTCGTGGTTTACAAATAAGTAGTGGTCGGTGACGGTGGAGCGATTTTCGGCAGGGAGATCGTTGATTGATGCGGTGGATGAACAAGACATGTTTTAGATAATTTTGTTTTAAGCAAAAATTGTTGTGTCCTTTGTTTGAATTTTGTTTGTTGTATGTGGGTCAAGTGAAAGTGTTTAGGAAGGTGAAGATAAAGGTGTTTAGGGAGCAATGGTTACTCAAGGATAAAGCTACTAAAGCTACCGCGCTTTAGGCTTTAAATATTTTAGAACTCTGATTTTCTAACGTCTTTTATGTATATACAGTTTGGCATATAATTTCTTGGACATCATCTTGAGGTCTTGATATATTAAAGTCTCCGATTACTCAATCTTCTAAAATATTAAAGATGTTTGCTTACTTTATGTTTATTTTTAGTTTTATGAGAGTAAGTCTTTATTTGAGTATAAGATTACTACTATAACTAAATCCATCTTTTTATTATTACAAAATGATGGATTAAGTTCATTTAATAATACAAAATCTATGACTTTTAGCTAATATTGTAAACAAGTTACATATTTCAAGAATCGCTTATAAATAGTGCCTTAATGAATGAACGACAATAAGCTATTGTTCAACAAACAAACATCAACACCAATGTATGTTCATTTTTGTGTTCATATTAGTTCGTTTGTTCGTTAAACCTAAACTAACGAACTCGAACAAACCTCGTTCGTGTTGGTTCGGTTATTCAACCCTACTTTTAGATTGTCATAAAAGCGAAGTTTGATTTCTTTTCTCTATCTTCAATCAACTTTTAGATTTTCATAATGTTTTTTGGTTTGATAGTTGGATGTTCTAATAATCCAATGAATCAAAAAACTAATATAAAACAAAAGAAATCTATATCGTAAAAGGCCTCATTTTAAAATTTCGCTTTAGGCCTCTGAAAGGCTTGAGCCGCCCCTGTTAGGGAGAAGATGTGTTTGGTTTGGGTTTTATTTTGAACGAGCAGGATTGCCCGCGCTTTGCTGCGGAGCTGCAGTTTTTCGTTATATTATTTGGCATTCTGTATACGGGTTCTTTCTTTTATTATTTTTTTAGCAAAACATATATATTTTTATTCTCTTTTGGCAGTCGAGTACGGTTTGTAGTAAAGTTTTTTTAGTTTTTCTTTTGTATGTATATTAATACGAATTCGGTTTTTTGCTAGTAGGTCTAATAAGCACCACCAGAGCACTTATTTTACCCCTCAAATAAGTAGATAATCATATGCAATGCGCATATATCCAACCTCATCCACTTGGTACAAATGACCATACTAATACATGTAATTTTATTTCAAACATAAAACAAATTATTATTATTTTTCACAATTATTTTGTAGGCCATTCGGTTTCTTTACTATACAAAATTTTATAGCAAAATTCTAATCGAGTTACTACTAAAAGATATCTAAAGGAACCGCCGATGTAATTGTCTTTTGAATAATCACTTGTCAGATATCAAAAGGGGTGTCTACCATTGTGTTATACCAGATAGCGTTTATAACTTTTATCACCCTAAGAATATGATTAAGGGCTTGCCATTTGTTCTAGATATTCAACAGTGTATATACATAAGTAACACAACATAAATAAAGTATACAAATATTGTGACCTTTGCAAT
>LBNU01007259.1:27823-42989 GCA_014162995.1 Artemisia annua
GAAAAATCAAGAAAAATACAAAAAAATGAGAAAAAGAAAAGTAGAAAAAACATACGGACTACCATCCCGTTTCTTTTTATGTTTATTTTATGTTTACTAGCTTTTGAATTAGCGTTAGTCGAGTCTAGTCTTGGCTTAGCAACACCATATTGTACATGTAATTAATCAAGATCTTTAACTCGCCACCTGTAAAATATCCCTTATCCAACAAATCCATGTTTATCATATCCCTACACCTCATTATAACCCTTTTTGTAAAGACCTCTTTGATAGTTTATCTTAGGTGCTTACGCCTAGTGGAGAAGGTTTTCGATCCTTTCCCAAGCCTATGGTAATCTATTTGCTATGACAGGTAGTGAGAGATATTGTTCATTTTCATTTATGAGATATAATTCTATGACACATGAGAGATGTGAGTATCTAAACACTACTTGTGAGGTGCTAGTGTATAATCTCCGTGCTTATTATGATTGAAGTGGAACGATTATTTGTTGTAATTACTTTTATATTAGTGTTAAATGGCCCCTAACTTGTATTTTGATTAGAATAAAAGCACATTTGCTTGAGGACAAGCAAATCTCAAGTGTAAGGGTATTTGATAAGGTGAAAAGTGTACCGCTTTTCGTGGGTCATTTAAGTCCTAAATCGTATTTATTTGATCATATATTGCCCTAAATCGTTCCTTTTGGTAGTTTAGGTACTTTGGAGAGAAATTCTGGAAAAGGAAGCATTTTGGACATTTTTGGAGCATTAAAGTGAAGAATTCGACAAAGTGCTAAAATCTGCTGGAATAATACTCCAGACGGCGTCAAGCATGGAGCTGACGGCGTCAAGCCTTGATAGGCCAGAATGGATTTTGGGAGATTAAAGGGGGACGGCGTCAAGAAGGCCATCAAGAAACCCTAGTCACGGCGAGGTGACGGCGTCAAGGCTAGAACGTGACGCCGTCAGATCTGATTTTCTATATATATTCTCATAATTTTTAGTCATTAGGGTGGAACTTTTTAGAGAGAAACCCTAGACGATTTTTGCAGTTTTTTTTAAGGGTTTTATACCCTTGGATCTCTCATGTTACATTGAAGATAAGTAATCAATTAATCATTCAATATGTCTATGTGTTGTTTGATTCTATCTTACGCTACTTGTCTTTTATTTAACATGCTAGGCTAGGTTTCCTTTGTGTTTGCTTAGATCTAATGAAACCTAACTATTGATTATTGATTGAATGGTGTGTTATTGATTGTATTGGGTGAACGTTTATCGATGTTAGGCTTAAGAAAACTGGCAGACTTCCAAATGGTAACATGCTTGAACGTCTTCAGAAACATGAACCAAGGTGTACTAAGGTTATTTGATTGTATTTAATGCATGAGCGAATTCTAGCGATCCCATGTTAGGAGCTTCTTAGCCGGCTCGACATAGGAGTGAAGTATGAGCTTATAGAGTTGGGGAAGTTCGTACACACCCCCACGACCGTTATTAAGGAATACAATCCGTCATCCACGCAATTAATACACACTAATCAATCGGTAAAGATAGTTAGGGAGTAAGGAAATCTAAGTAAACACACTTCTCTCCATATAGTTTTCACAAACATTTATTTTCTTGTTATTTTATTTTATTTGCATTAATAGTTTTTGGGTTAGTTGACTAGCAACTAATTCCGCCCACTCCTTCAAACCTGAGATTTTTACTTGCTTTCATAAAAATAATAAAATACAAAAAGAATCTTCCCTCACCCCTAGACCTATTAGAGTAGCTTTTCAATCCTAACGACACTATTCCCGCAGAGAACGATCAATCCCCCGGTACTTGCCACTACACTATACTACATCGGTCAGGTACACTGCCTGGTGAGGATTGCAAGCTTCTCAAGATCCCTTGAGAAGTAAAACCCTAGTGCGTGGTCACAATCCCGCGCATCAAAGCACCTAAGATAAACTATCAAAGAGGGCTTTTCAGGGGTTGTAACGTTAGATGTAGGGATATGATAAACACGGTTTGTTGGAACAAAGGATATTTTTACTAGTGGCGAGTTAATTATCTTAATCAAATACATGCACAATGTGGCGTTGCTAAGCCAAGACTCGACTCAACTTAAGCTAATAAGAAAATAACAAAAACATAAATAAACATAAAAGGAAACGGGATGATAGTCCGTATGTTTTTTCTCTTTTTCTTTTTCCAAATTTTTTTCTCTTTTTCTTGTTTTTCGATTTTTTTTTTTTTTTTTTTTTTTTTTTTTTTTTTTTTTTTTTTTTNATCATAAGACAATTAACTAAGGGTTTAAACAAATGTTGTCACAATAATGCACTAAAGTTGAGTGCATACAAGGTAGGCTAAGGCGATTTGGGTATACATTTGGGGTGGATTGTAAACAAATTCTTCCTTAAAGTAAAATGCTTAAAAGTTAGAAACGAAAAGATAGGCTCTGAGGGTTGTACTAGGGGTATCGTGTACTAAAAATGAGTACATCGCAAGGGTGTGGGAAAATTACTTGACCAATGAAGCCAATGTAATTATAATAATACAGGTGTAAAACAAGGGGTTATCCTAATGCCTCTTATCATGTAGTAAATCTAACTACACGAATGTAGTCTCACTTGTGGACTTGGGATGGTCACTAACGCAAGTTCTAGAATCTAAATACTACTGGTACACGCACAAGCATAAATGCTTTTCCTAACAATTCTAGGGGCGAACCTCACATATTTTGGGGAAAATTTTTTTGAGTGGTACGATTTTTTGTGCTAGTAATACAACTCCTATCCATGAGACGCTTATTAAGCCTAAAGTTTCACTCCTATATGTTGTAAAAAAATTTAAATTTGGAGCTAAAATTGCCCTAACAAATATTTCTCTCAGTTTTATTACACATCTACCATTAAACAAACAAAAATCAAGTGCAATTGTAATCTCTAAGGTGTCTTCATTTACCCCTTATACTAAAGCTGAACATTGTCCCCAATGTTCAATAAAAAAATGTAAAAGTAAAGAAAATGAAAGAACGAAACAAATACTCCCCTGATTCGTTTGGTGTGGATGGTGTGGTAACATGGTTAGATCTTCTTCCAAGATGATGTAATATCTTCAAGATTAAAGCAGCGCCAAAAGCTTGATTCTATGTTCATCTTCTTGTCCAATATAACCTGTTAAACCTGAGAAAAACAATCTAGGCAAACCTTGAGTAAAATCGGCGGTAAATTCTATATAAGGATATAATGCTTGTGGAATGAATGTTTTCAGATTCCTGGAGTTAAAGATTTAGTAAGTTTTCATGATCCCGGTAGAAAAACAAAACTTGTATAATTTTCTGTAATTAATGCCTGACGTCGTCAGGTTGTGAGGCCTGACGCCGTCAGAATTGATCTGAGAGAATTTTTTGTGTTTAGTTTCCGAAAAATTTCT
This sequence comes from Artemisia annua, assembly GCA_014162995.1. Taxonomy (NCBI): domain Eukaryota; kingdom Viridiplantae; phylum Streptophyta; class Magnoliopsida; order Asterales; family Asteraceae; genus Artemisia; species Artemisia annua. The sequence continues at coordinate 31,232 of LBNU01007259.1, forward strand.
AGAAAAACCAATACCTTAATTCCCGGAATCCTGTAAAATTTCATTAGACTCGATACAAGCATTTGACTCAAACAAATACTAATATGTATGTTCATTTAACGTTGTTATGATTCATGTTCAATTCATTCTTGTAAACAAATTTAGATTTTCCTTACACTTATCTTTTGCAAAATACCTTTATATGTAGTTAAGACGAAATTAAAAACAAAATAAAGCATTTTCACAATTTAATTTGAATCATGAATCATAAACAATAAAAATAAAACACACATACGGAAACAAATAAAATCAAATAAACAAACAAACAAAACAAATAGAGCTTGGGTTGTCTCCCAAGAAGCGATTTTCTTTATTAACGAGTCTTGTAGCTAGACTCAAAGTCACGGTCACCTAGCTTAGGTGAGTTCCTCATCGAGGACATCTTTAGGGTTGAATTTAGTTTGAAGTTTCCTATTAGTACGTTCGGTGAGATATGTCCTCTCAAACTTCTCTCCATCCGGATCATATAATGTCATCTTTATGTGCCATGATCCATCTCCTTCCTTAGGTGGCTTTTTCCAATTCCATTTGTGTTCATCACCTTTGCTTTTCCACCTATTCATTCCTAGGTTAATTGGCAAAACTCCTAGGAAGTCAATCATTTTTCTAAAAACTAGAGGATCTTCAAATGGATCCAATTCAGTGTCCCTAGCCAAGAGTTGCTCTATCGTCTATGTTCGGTTCACAAATTCTTCTTCTAGGTAGAATGGGCGTTGGGGTCCTATGAAGTCTCTATTCACCCATGGTCCATATCTAGAGGGTCTCCTATTAACATCTGCCCAATGAGGCATTGGTTCCTCATGGGTGTCATAGGCGTGCTTCTTAACATCATATACCGACCAAGTTTCTCCTTCTCCTACCGCTATTTTAGATCCCTTACAATCAATCAAAGCACTTGCGGTAGCTAGAAATCCTCTTCCTATCAATAAAGGGCATGTAGGGTCGCCAACCATGTCAAGGACGTGAAAATCGGCTAAAATAGTTAATTTTCCTATGTGTACTAACACGTCCTTTACTACTCCAACCGGGTATGCTACACTTCCATCCGCCAAGCCTATTACTACTTCAGTTTCTTCTAGCTTTCTTAGTTTGAGGGAGGTGAAAAGAGGTAATGGAAGTAAGTTAAGGCTTGATCCAAGATCGGCTAATGTATCATAAGCCTTCGAATTACCAATCTTGCAAGGTAGAACAAATAAGCCCGGATAATCTAATTTCTTAAGTAACTTGTTTTGAACGAAGACGGTCCCTTTGTCACCTAACTTGAGCTTCTTCTCATATCTTTCCAGTAGGGCATTATAGTAAGTAGCATGTGCCAAAACATCAATAAACGGAAGTTCAAGGTGGAGCTCCTTGAATTCTTCGTCAAGGTTTTGAGTGGGGGGTGTTTCAACTATGTTGTTGACCAATTTAGTGTTGGATATCTTACTTTCGTGGTCTCTTTGAGGAACTTGGGTTTGTTTGAAACACGTGCTCATGGCATTGACCGAATAGTATTGTGGACAAGAACTAGGAGACGAATCCGAAGAGATGGCGTTAACGTTTAGTTTCGGGTTCTTGACTGTGTCGCTTGGGAGTGCTCCCATTTCTCGGTCATTGAGAACTTTCAACAAGGTGTCAATCTTATTGGTCATCTCGCTTTGTCTTTGTTTGAAATCAGATTCAAACTTGGCTATACGAGCGTCTTGAGATGCCATAAAATCAGACATCAATCCTTCAAAATTATTGGTACTACCATATTTGTTGGAAGGATTGTTGTTGAAAGTACGGTTTGAGGATGAACCGTTTTGTTGGAAATGATTAGCTGGATTAGAAGAATTGTTTTGGGGTGTATTTTGATTTTGTTTCAACCTAAAGTTCGGGTGATTTCTCCAAGAGGGGTTATATGAATCACCGTAAGGGTTTGGCTCGGGTTTGAAGGTGTACCACTTTTCTCCCGCTCTGTCGGTACGCGAGGATGCGTAGTCCGCAAAAGCTTGTTCGGGGAGTTCCATGCAATCACAAGTGTCGTGGGGACCACTACAATACTCACATGAAGAAGTGATTTTGTTCACTTGGCTTGAAGGTTTAGGAGCCTCGTAAGATTTCATGAGAAACTTGACTTGGTCATCAAGTTCCATGATCCTACGGTCGGGAGTGCTTGAATTATTCGAAGGCAAAGATATTGCCTTGACCGTTTTGTTCAAATCACGGGGGATCATTCCAACTTTCGTTGTCATATAGAGCAAGATCTTCTAGGAGATCCCATGATTGTTCCGCACTTAGATCACGTAGCTTGCCACCGGCCGCTTGGTCAATGGTTTGCTTCGTGGGGATATTGATATGGTCATAGAAAATTTGGACTTGGAGCCAAAGGTCTATGCCATGGTGAGGGACTTTTTGGAGTAAGTCCTTGAATCGAGTCCATGCCTCGTAGAGGGTTTCGCCTTGACGTTGTTGGAACATCAAGATGTCATTCCTTAGCTTTGTGGTTCTCCCCGGTGGGAAAAATTGAGCAAGGAAGCGAGTGGTGAGATCATCCCAAGAGGTGATGGATCCTGCGGGTAGACGTTCTAGCCATTGACTAGCTTGGTCTCGCAGAGAGAATTGGAAGAGACGTAATCGGGTAGTCTCTCGAGTGGTAACATCAAGGTCTATGGAATCTACGATTTTAAGAAAGTCCTTGAGATGTTGATTTGGATCTTCGGAACGAAGTCCATGGAATGCACATCCGCTTTGCACCAACCGGATGGTGTCGGATCGCAAGGGAGACACATTGGCTCCTTGAGTGAGCTCAATGGTGTTTCGATAGCCTTGGTGGCTAGGACGGGAGTACTCTCCTAAAGTACGGGCTCTAGGAGGTTGGTTGGGTTGTGGTATGTTTTTTTGTGGTGGGTTGTTGGGATCAAGGATATTACCACCTTCCATGACGACGGATGCTAATGGTTACGAACAAAGGTACGAAGAAAAAAGATAGACTAAAGAAAACCTAGAAAAATAAAATCAAATCTCACTAGAAAGGAATCTAATGACTAGACCTAAGTAAAAATAAAATTCAACCTAAACAATAACTATTCCCCGGCAGCGGCGCCAAAAACTTAATGCGTAGGTTTTGCAACCTTGCAATAGGTTTTACCTCTCAAGGGATCTTGAGAAGGTTGCAATTCCCACCAAACAGTGTACCTGACCGATGTAGTATAGTGTAGTGGCAAGTACCGGGGGATTGATCGTTCTCTCGGGGAATAGTGTCGTTAGGATTGAAAACTACTCTAATTAGGTCTAAGGGTGAGGGATGATTCTTTTTGTATTTTTATGTTTTATGGAAAGCAAGTAAAAATCTCGGTTTTTGGAAGAGTTGGCGGAATTAGTTACTAGTCAACTAACCCAAATAACTACAAATGCAATTAAAATAAAATAACAAGAAAGTAAATGGTTGTGAAACTTATAATGAGAAAAGCGTGTTTACTTAGATTTCATTACTCCCTAGCTATCTTTTACCGGTTAATTAGTTTGTTACAATTGTGTGGATGACGAGTTCTATTCCTTAATACCATTCGTAGGGCCGTGTACGATCTTCCCTAACTCAATAAGCGCAAACTTCATTCTATAGCGACACGTTTAGTATCCAAACCAGGAAATCACAAGTAATTACCTTATGCATTAAATACAACCAAATAATTGTAGTACACATCCGATTCATGTTTCTTAAGATGTTCAAGCAAGTCACCAATTGGAAGTTAGCCAGTTTTCTCAAGTCTAACATCGATATCACCCACCCACAACAATTAATAACAAACCAACAACAAGTAATCAATAGCTAGGTTTCATTAGATCTAAGCAAACACAAGAGAAACCTAGCCTAGCATGTTAATGTAAAGACAAGCATAAAATATAATCAAAACAACACATAGACATATTGAATGATTTGATGGAAGACTTATCTTTAATTAAGCATGGATAAAACAAGGGTGAAAAACCCTTGAAAAAGGCAGTAAATTCGACCTAGGGTTTATCCCTAAAGTTCTCCCAAAAGTTGCACACTTTAATGAAAGAAAATCTTAAAATATATATAGAGATTACATTCTGACGGCGTCAGGTTATAAACCCTTACACCGTTAACCCGCCGTGTCAAGGGTTGTCGGATCACCTAGATCCACTTCTGACACCGTCAGCTTCAAAAACCTTCTGGGCCGTCTCTCTTTAATGTTACACTTGACAGCCTGGACCTTGTAACACCTGACGCCGTCAGGTGTAAACTTCTCAACTCTTCTTTAGGGCGTCTGGTAATGTCAAAATCCAATTCCTTTGTCTTCAAGTGACGGCGTCAGCTTGTAACTCCTGACGCCGTCAGGTAGGATTTCCAGCTTGATTTGAGACTTTGTCGTTTTCTTCACTTTTATGGTCCAAAAACGTAAAAAATGCAATGTTTTCCAGAATTCCTCCCAAAAATACCTAAAATGACAAAAGGAACGATTTGAGGCAATATTTGATCATACGATTTAGGGATTAAATGACCCCCTAAAAGCGTAACACTTTTCGCCTCATCACACACCAAACTGAAAAAAATGTGATAACCATTATCAAACACATATATAAAAAAAACATGCTTGTTAGCCACTAATACATTCTAGTAACACTTTGTACAGTTTGAAATGTATTGATGCGAAAGACGATATTATTCTTTATATGATATTTGTATATAATTATAGTATCATATATGGCTACTTGTTTCATTTGTCACATTAAGTTGGTAAATATTCTCAAGCACCTAAAACATATGACACAGAAACACACATATCCAAACGCCCCCTGACATAACTAAAACAACATACAATGAATTTATTTGTAAGAATATATTTGCTGCAATTATTTGTAGACAAATTTGTTGTTGTAACGAAATAAGGGAAAAATGCTTAAATATTCCTGTTAAACTTATTATTGAGTGCCACTTATCATCTACTTTGAGTCAAAATTGCCCAAGTAACAATTATTTGCAGTAACAACCCATTTTCTGTGAGATAAAAAAAAAAAAAAAAAAAAAAAAAAAAAAAAAAAAAAAAAAAAAAAAAAAAAAAAAAAAAAAAAAAAAAAAAAAAAAAAAAATGTTGATGCCTTGGCAAGTTGTGAAACTAGTATGAGCCTTTGCTTCTGTTAATTACCTGCATGAATCTGCCGCTGCCAATATATCTGGTCGTAACACAAATGTATTGTTCTCAGGTAAATCAACCCCTCATAATTCACTATCAGGCTATAGCAATGGTTGGGTTAATATGAGCCTTTGGTTCCGTTTCCCGTGTGACCTACACCCATAAGCAAACAGTTCATAATCATTCATAGCCATTCGTGACCTAAATAACTAAATACACATTGACACATTTTCGAAACATTTTATACTTCTTCATTGTTTGAAATGGCAACATTCTTTCTATGTTCTAGCGATTATAGCAAACAGAGCACGAAAAATATCAATGTGGGTCTCCCACAAAAATATTGGACCAAATATTCCAATATATTTTTGAGAATATGAAGCAAGTAACCGTAATAAATACAAAATTGTACTAATCATATAGCTAACATGTCAATAGCATCATTGATTTGCTTCTTAATTATAGCACCCTTCCTCGGAGTCTGACCCTGCAACAAAAAAACATAACAAACCAAAATTAAACACACATATTAACCAAACTAACGAAACTCGAACAATATGGCTAAAAGTGAAAGAATTGAGATTTACCATATGACACGTCTTCTTCTTTCTTGTGTTCCCGTTAAAACATGCAATACCCAAAAAAAAAATCAAACTTTTCACCATACAAAAGCAAACACAAAACACTCCCTGCAAACCAAAACTATAAAAAAAATTCAAAATGAGCCTGCTTAAATGTGGCAAATTATATCGAGTTTTACCTTTTTTTAACATGTTAGAAACACTTGCCGTATACGAAATCCTAAGTTTCTATTACGTCCCTCTATACCTACTACCTAGTTATCTTTAGTGGGTAATCAGTTTAAAACTTGGAATCCCAAATGCCTTTTTTTTCTTTTGTTTAATAAAATACATAACACTAAATAAAACATTTAGCTGGAACCCAATACCAAACACCCCAAAAACTGTCTTTACCAATTATGAGAAACATACCAAAATAAGAAGAAAAAAAACTTAGACCTAATAATCACGGGTTATTACACACGGAGGTCACTAAAGTTTCCCAAAAATTTGCTTTAAGTCACTAAAGTTTTTTTTGGTTCAAAGAGGTTACTTAAGTAAACGGGTTTGTCATTTGGATTATTCAAAGATTAAAAATGTTACATAAATGTTACTGCGAGGGTGGGCAACCGGCTGATTACCGATTCCCCTTGTCCACGTCAGCACCATAGTTTAAAATGTTACAAGGAAGTTACTATAGTTTACGGGTTTATTAAATAAGTTACTGAACCTTAACAAAAAGTTACTATGCGGTGAGTGTGTCTTTTTTTTTATTTTTTATTTATTTATTTTTTTTTAATTATTATTATTTTTTTATTTTTACATTTTTCTCCTTCGCATATCTTTGTAAATTTTCGTACATTTCTATCCGTTTTTATACGTTTATGTACGTTTTTCTCTCTTGTCGTACTTTCTTTACATTGTTTTACGTTTATGTACGTTTTTCTCTCTTGTCGTACGTTTTTCTCCAGTTTCGTACGTTTTTGTCCATTTTTGTACGTTTTCATCTGTTTTTCGTATATTTTCATACGTTTTCATAGGTTTTCATAATTTTTTTATTACATTTGTGTGCGCATTTATACACTTGTGTACGTTTCATACGTCTTTTTTACGTTTTCATACTAGTTTTACGTTTTTCTACACCTTTGTATGTTTTATACTTGTTATGTTTTATACGTATGTAAAAATGTGTATAAAAAGTGTATAAAAATGTGTGAAAACATGTAAAAACGGAAATAACGTAAGAAAAACAGAAACAAATGTTTGAAAACGAAAAAAGTAAGAAAAACGGAGAAAACGTAAGAAAAGCGGAGAAAAACGTAAGAAAAACGGACAAAAACGTATGAAAACGGAAAAAAACGTAAGAAAACGGACAAAACGTAAGAAAAGCGGACAAAAACGTAAGAAAAACGGACAAAAACGTATGAAAACGGAAAAAACATAAAAAAGAGGGTAAAAAACGTAAGAAAAACGGACAAAAATGTATGAAACCCTAATTTTGAGTTAAGTATAAACGGTCGTTAGGATAAAGGACTAACAGTGCAAATGTTTGTTGCAAACGGCCGTTAGCTAACGGAAAAAACTAACGACAGTTAGTCTGAGGGACCATTTTTGAAATTAACGAAAAAAAACCTGTAGTAGAAGGTTAAAACATACAGGGTAACTTATATAACCGGTGACCAAACTTGAGTAACCTCTTTGAACCAAAAAAAACTATAGTAACTTAAAGCAAACTTTTGGGAAACTTTAGTGACCTCCGTGTGCAATAACCCTAATAATCACACCTTGCAATGATTCGGAATTCTGTTGAGAAACAAAGCTTCAGCTGTTTTACGATGATCACATACTACAAATTGCAATGGAATCCATGAACGGTCCGAAGAGATCCTATATACTCTGGTAATGCGCAGATATTAGGAAATCGTCTTCTATGTATGTAGATAAATTGAATTGATTTGGATTTACCTGATAGAATTGGGTATCGTATTGTCGATGTTTCATCTTCTTGTGCTAACNAAACCACAACAGATACCTACATGTATTTCCAACCTTTAGGTCTACTAAAAGGTCTAAATCGCGGTTTTTTTGTACCCGTATAAGCCCTTCACATTATTGCGAGCAGAAAAAATAGAACAAAATACATTTCACCAATCTACTAACCAATTTGATACGCTGATTGCGAGCTCCACATTCGTTGAGCAAGCTGATTTCTGCAACAACCACACCACCTAATGATGATTGATATACAATGGAAAATATTAAAATGGCAATGAAAATAAATATTTCAAAGTATTTTCTATAGTATTTCGACGTACAATGTTTAGGTTTCATTTCCTGTTAGTTATTATAAATAGGCATAAGAAAGAAATGAAATGCCGTAGATAATAGCAAATTTACCTTCGACATGACTTCGTTCCTCTAATGATGATTCACAAAGTCGTAGCAGAGTCATAGCAAAGATATACATGGTTTCTCCGAGCGTCCGTTTGCTCCGTTCAATTTAAAAAGTCAATTGCATTTAACAACTGTTGATATATCGATCAACAAACCTGGAAACTAGAACGGATTACTTCAATCTCGAAGATGACACACTTGCAGCCTACTTTTGTATCGACAGAAAAGTAAAGAAGAGCAAAGTACAAGTAAGTTATCTTTAACCAAACGTTTAGATTAAGCTTGAAAGAATGCGTGAAAAGACCCCTCCCCCTCACCACCTTTTTGAAACGCCCCTTTCCAGATTTGACCAAAATTTTAAAACTTTTATGCGGAAACGCTTTGACCCATTACTGACCTCCTGTCACTTTTTTAGAAACTGACTGAAATCAGTTACAAAACTGACATTGAGACTATTTTAGAAGAAACTAGACTCAATTACCATTAAAACTATGGGTGGCACAACCTCTAATGACTCACGAAATAAAAGATATGATTTTTCTAACATGACTCATTTTCTGCACTACTTGCTGTCCCAAACACCCATTTTTCTGCATATTCTTTTTATGCACTTTTGACCCATTTTCCGGAAAAACAACTTCAATAACTCGACAATTAACGAAACTTTCCAGAAATCATAAACTCAACATATTACATGATTTTCATAATCATTTATGGTCTAAACGACCCATGATCAATACTTTACAAAACTATGGGTGTTTTGCCAAACACCCCTTTTTGACCCATTTTCAATACAACTTGAGCATAGCTCATTTACACACTTAAAAACTAGACTTTAACACTAGAAAACAACATCACAAACCATTTACAAAACTTAGGGTTTCAACATTACTTCGAGCTTGGTATCTATCACAATTACTCATATCTTACCACTTTTAACCCTTACCCAATTCCTATGTCTTTACCAAGACTTTGCCTTCTTCATAAAAGTACCTACAAAATGGTTATGCAACTAAACCGTAAGCATTACGCTTAGTAAGTAAAAAGGATAATCACATGATATTATACATCATTAATCACATAAGCATCATTAGCATCACATTAGTCCAGAAGACTACTTTCATCAATACTTGTACATCACACATAATACACATATCATCAATAACATATTATTCTTACATACCTTAGATAAATCACAATGGACTTAACCAAAACTTTGGCTAGTCATGCCAAACTAGCCTTAAACTATTCTTAATCCAAGCATACTAAGCCAAATGCTTTATAAATCTTCACTATCATCTTCCACATAACATATATACGAATAAATCAATATAATCTCATGTCATAACCATTTTACTTAACTAGAATCCAAGCTATGATATCAATAATAATAATAATCATCATCATCATCATCATCCTTCACACTTGCAATCTAGGTCAAAATCATTTCAACATAAACACTTAATCAAACTAATACAACAATGATTATACAACCATAGCTCACTTCTAATTATCATATAATCATATATTGATCATATGATAATTACCCCATAAAATTGTTAACTTTAACCTAATGTAAATAATCCCATAATCACTAGAACTCTTTAATTTAACTTAAAACATCATTTACCCACTTTCCCCAATTTAGGGTACATGAACCCTAATTCTTCAAATCATCAAATTCAACTAAAGAAAGGTTAATTACTTGTGGGAATCATTGTTAAAGCTTAACTTGACATGGAATCACTAACTCTTCAATTACTAGATCATCAAAGCTTCATCTCCCCTCTTTTTTTTTTATTTGTAAACTGACACACACACTCTTGAATAAATTGGAAGTGTGTAGAATTATCCAGGAAATACTAGGATATATTAGTTATAAATTTGGTCATTTGGCAATAGTNATCTCATAATCACTATAACTCTTTAATTTAATTTAAAACATCATTTACCCACTTTCTCCAAATTAGGGTACATGAACCCTAACTCTTTAAATGATCAAATTCAACTAAAGAAAGGTTAATTACTTGTGGGAATCATTGTTAAAGCTTAACTTGACATGGAATCACTAACTCTTCAATTACTAGATCATCAAAGCTTCATCTCCCCTCTTTTTTTTTTATTTGTAAACTGACACACACACTCTTGAATAAATTGGAAGTGTGTAGAATTATCCAGGAAATACTAGGATATATTAGTTATAAATTTGGTCATTTGGCAATAGTAGTCCCTCTAGTACTATAACAATTTAGTCAAGGTACTAGAACAAGTAGGTTCTAGTGCCAGTTTGAGGTTTTGGCAAGAATAGTCCCTATAGACTAGAACAAGTTGGTTCTAGTACTAGAACAAGTTGGTTTTAGTACCAGTTTGGGATTTTGGCAACTTAGGTCCCTCAAGTTCTTTTCTCTTATATTTGTAACACATAATACTTTCTAAAACCATTTACATAATATCTTGATGTATAGTTTGACTTTCGATTTACCACAATTTGACTAACCAATCATATTAGACCTTCAAACATATAAAGTCTTGTTCAAACTATTTCAAGGCAATTTATCATTATTTAATACTTAAAAACCCGGTTTTGGGGTGTAACAAATCTATCCCTTATATAGATTTTGTCCACGAAATCTATTCCCCTTAACATTTGCATCCATACATAAAAATTTTCTATATCTTAGGCCCATATCATAGATATATGCCCATTTACTATCAAGGCGATTTCTACATATCACTCAATGTAGAAATCTCAATTCAACTAAGTCATAGTCAAATTACTAACAACTCATTTAGATCACATAATATCATAAAATTTCAAGTATTTCTAATGACACCGCGCCATTAGTATCACATCACAATATGAAAATCCTCCATTTTTTAACTCTCTACTATAAACAACACTTCACATCACAAACTTATCTAAAATTACCAACATACGATGACTTGTCATATGGAAAATTCACTATTTTGACTCTATATAGGTCAAACTTCAACACTATTAAAGTCATTTACCGGTCAATTTCGCAGTCTGCTCATATCAACACATATCTAATTCAAAAACCGGTAACTTATTTTATATTTATATCAAGTACCATCTAAACGGCACTTTCAAAAAACCAATTTTACGCATTACTTAAGCATTATTCTTGTTAAATTTCGAGAATACTTACCAATTATCTTTTCAACTTAATGCACAAACTCATTCTAGGCATGTGACAACCGTGATTTTTACAGGTTAGTTTGACTAATAGTCTCTAGTTGTTTAACTTTGCTTGGTGTGAATTAAGTGTTTTATGTGGTATATGTGTGAGATATATATGGTATAACTATGATTAGTAGGAATGTGGCACTAAATCCCTTTGCGTGTAAGGTTATTGAGATGATTTAAGTGGTGTTGAGTTTTAATAAATTTATTTTGAACACCTTTGTGGTGTAGAAGTGAATTGTGTAGTTTTGATGTTTTGCGGTTTTACGGTTTTGTGTAACGAGACTTCGTTCAAGTATTTGAGCGTTGGTAAGTTACGAAAAGATTGTTTTCATGGGATATGTTTATAGGGTGGGTGAGATTCTATTTTTAGAAAATTTGTTTTGAAAATGATTATTTTCCGGTTTGTCGTAAATTTAAGGTTTATCGCGAAAGAC
>LBNU01007259.1:43442-63286 GCA_014162995.1 Artemisia annua
TGGTAATGAGTTAGATCACGAATTTTAACTCTAAATTGTAGTTCAAAGAAAGAGCTTTTCAAAAAGTCCAACCACGACTGATTTCGAGGTTGGGAAGGTAGTCTTTTGATTTTTACGAGATAAGGTGTCAAAGCAGTTAAACCGGGACAGAATTTGGGTAAAAGTTTGATGGTGAGTTGTGGGTGAAAAAGTGTTATTAAGGTTATCCCTTCTGGGAAAGTTAAGTTTTAGGTTATATTATACTCCCACGAAAAGGATTCATGATAAAAAGTTGTAGAAGTATTTTTATAAAATCAAAACTTTTTGGTGCGCGTTCAGATCCGAATCTGGATAGTTAACAAGTTTGATTTTCTTATGGGCATTTGTGTGTGTTATTAGACCATGGGCTTCAGGGATTAGCTTGTATGCTTATGAGAGACCATGTGGATTTTTTGTTGTGAGTTTTTAAGCTTGTATGGTCATTATTTTATGTGGGTGAATGTACCCTAAAATTCTGCGTTTTCTGAGATTATAAGTGCAAGGGATTTAGTGAGCATTAATGGTTTTTGGTGTTTAGTATGGAGCCTAGGAGATCCATGGTGGGTCATATGAACCTTAGACATCCATCATATGAGTATTGCATGGGTTATAGCTTTTAGCTTGGCCATGTGTAATGTGAATTTCTTTGTGTGTTGTTTAGATTGTGATTGTAATTTATTGGAAGCTGCAGAGTTAAGGTGAGTTCATAGTCCCATATTTTTACTTTGTTTTAAACTTGGGATGAGAATGATGCTTGTCTTAAATGTTTTGAGTTACTGTGATTATGTGTGTTTGAAAGCTTGGACTTATGATGTTATCATATGTAAGCTATGTGTAAAAGTATGTGGTGATGATGTGATTGTGAGATTATACGTGATTCATTTGGGGACCCATTTAATGCCAAGTGTTGTGGATTTATACGTGATTCAATTGGGAGGATGCTTATCCTGTTTCTCGCGCATGCGACCTAATTGATGCCAATGTTGGATCGGAGGGGCACGTTCCGTCCCGTTGTTGCCTTTTTTGTGTGTGATTACATGTTAGCTTTATGATAACTTTAAATTGTATGTCCAGCTATATTTTATGATCACAGTGAACTGGTTGCCTTGAGAGTGTATGTGTGTGTCGTAAACCTATGAATCTCACCAACATTATGTTGACGTTTTAAGCATCATTTTCAGGTGAGCATTCTAAGGCAAAGATTGAGGGATGCAATTAGGCGAGACTTAGTTGCATTATGAAGACTTTATGTTATGTTTGAATTTGACAATATTTGGATTTGTTTGTGATGAGATTATGTTTTTCTTTTGGTACTTTCATATCTATTGAAGATACCTTTGGATTTTGTTTTGGTTGGTTTATCTTGGGGTATTGTTACAACACTTCGTGTTTGTACTTTGCTCTACTTATGTGCATTGTAGTATTTCTCTATTTAGACGCCATGTGTTGTGATGATATCCATGAAGTTACACCCTCGTGTTTCCGCCTTGGCGAGGTGTGACAGATTGGTATTCAGAGCCAAGGTTATAGAGAATTAGGTGGGTTAACCTAGACTATAACTTAGGGGTCCCTCATATAGTTGCATTTAGGAACTATGTGTAAGTATAGTATCTTACATGTTTATTTTCCTATTTTTATATGAGTTGTTTATTTGAGTTTTAGACGTCCGTTGTTTCTCGATACTTAGTTTTATGTATGTCATTTTTAGAATGGCACCCCCGGTTCATGGAAAGTTTCGTTGGACTCTAGTGATCCCTACTGGACTCAAGAGAATGGGATCGATGAAGCGTACTAACAGAAGGATTAGGGTCCCTGCGAAAATGTACCCATGTGTGATTAAAGAAAAGTTGACCGTGATAGAAGTGGGTAAAACTAAAGTAAAGAGGTATGAGACAAGAGTGACCGATAAGGATGGTCACGTGGTTAAGTACCCGGGTAGGTGTCCGGAGTTTTTAGAAGAAGGAGTGGTGCTAGAGCCCCACGACCCATATGCATGGGTGGATGGTGTAAAAGAAGAGTATAGGAATCGTAGGGATGGTTTTGCTAGTCATCCTTAACCACAGTTTCCAGGGAATAAGAATGGTTGGATTAGTGAGGAGGATGAAGTGGATTCGGACTTGGAGTCCACTGCTAGCAACACAATGTGAGAGAAGAAGAGCTCAAGCCATGAGTGTCGTCATTGTTTAGTTTTGCATGTTTCTTTCTTTTGTTAACTTAGATGTTGGATTTGTTTTGTTGGAATACGGATTCCGTTGTACTTTGGGGAGTTTTTCCTCGTTTTAATAATAAGGCTTGAGCAAGTTTGGGTATTCTTTTTGTGTGCTATGTGATTTATTGGGATGTATTGTGTGATACTTGAATATGTGTGATTGTTGGTTGTGAGGTGCTATTATTGTTAGGTGTGGTATTGGAAGTAAGTACACATGTGAAGGGATACATTTATAATTATGGGTGGCCAACATAATTATACATGTATTATGACACATGAGGACTTATAACTAATATTGCATTGAACGATGATGACATGCTTACGTGTGGTAGGATTTAACTTGCTCTTGTCTGTTTGAGTTGATTGTTCCATTTGATGGGAATATTTGGGGATGAGTATGGGTATGATTATGAAATTGTGGAGTTTGTAAATGGTGACTAATGGTTCTAATGTCTTGCGTGTTTAGGAAATGGCGCCTAAGAAACCAAGACGCCCCATTAATAGGTCACCAATAAGTGGATCTTTCAAGACACCGAAGAAGGCAAAGAAGCCTACTGTTGTTGGAGAAAGCCCTGTCTTTCAGCAGATCATCAATCAACAACTGGAAGCTTTAATGCCAGAGATTGTGAACCATGTGAGCACACAAATGGGTGCTCACCCTGAGGGCGCTGGAAGTGGAGGGAGCGGTAGTAATGGGTGCACTTATAAGGAATTTGTGGCTTGTAAGCCTAAAGAATTTGATGGAAAGGGCGGTGCGATTGCACTCACCCATAGGGTAGAGAAAATGGAGTCGGTGATGGATATAAGTGGCTGTACTGAGGGCCAAAAGGTCAAGTATGCGGCGAGCTCGTTGGTTAACAAAGCTTTGACTTGGTGGAATACTCAAATCCAAGCAAGGGTAGAGTTGCCACGATGGGAATGACTTGGTAAGACTTCAAAGCCTTAATGGTGGACGAGTTCTGCCCAAGCAATGAAATGCAGAAATTGGAAGAAGAGTTGTGGAATCATACTATGGTTGGAGCTAATCATGTGGGGTACACTAACAAGTTTCACGAGTTGGCTAGGATGGTTCCTCACCTGGTAACTCCTGAATCAAAGCGTATTGATAGGTATATCCGTGGGTTGGTTCCACAGATTCGCGCAATGGTTAGGGCTACGGAGCCGACGACGCTCCTTAGTGCCATTCATAAAGCTGGGGCGTTAACCGATGAAGCGGTTAGGAGTGGGACACTCGCGAAGACAAGCGAGAAGAAGAAAGGGGAGGCTGAAACTAGTAAGCCGGTTGGTTCTAATGTTGACAATAAGAGGGTGAGAAATGGGAAGGGGTTCGTAGCAACGACTCCTGTACAAGCAGCAGGTTATCTGGGAACAACTTCTACGGCTATGGTTGGAAATGGTGATAGAAGGGGATATGCTGGTAATGTCCCTAAATGTGCTAAGTGTAATGGTAATCATCCTGAGAATGTTGCATGTCGTGTGTGCTTTAGGTGTGGCAAGCCTGGGCACATTGCTAAGTACTGCAGAGCGGTGATTACTCAAGCGACTCCAATTAATTCGGTGGGAGCGGGGTTTAATCGTAGGGCATGCTATGAGTGTGGTAGTACTGATCATCTGCGCAACTGGTGTCCCAAACTTATTAGGGCACCTGGACAGCCGGGGAATCAGCTAGCTATTGAAGGAGGTCAAGGACAAGGATTTAACAGGAATGCAGCTAAGGGAAAGGCGTTTACCATGAATGTAAATGAGGCGCGCCAAGACCCGAACTTTGTTACTGGTACATTTTCTCTCAATGGTCATTATGCTACTACTTTATTTGATACGGGTGCGGATTATTGTTTTGCTACTACTGAATTTGCAAAAATATTGGGTGTGGAGTTTAGTGAACTTAGACCTAGTATTGTGATTGAAATAGCTAGCGGTAGAGAAATAGAAGTTGATAAGGTTATTCGTGAGTGTGTTATCGTGTTAGAGGGTGTTTCGTTTAAGATTGACCTAATACCCTTAGGACATGGTAGTTTTGATGTGGTGATAGGGATGGATTGGTTAGCTAGGCATAAGGCTGAGGTAGTATGCCATGAGAAGGTGGTTCGAATTCCTTTAGAGGATGGCAGTGTGTTACGGGTACAAGGAGAAAGTGTGGAGAACTTATGAGTGTCAAGTCAAAAGAACTCAAAGTGGGGGATATCCCTATAGTGTGCGAGTTCCTGGGCGTTTTCCCTGAGGATTTGTCCGGATTATCGCCGATACGACAGGTTGAGTTTCGTATTGAGTTGATCCCTGGAGCGACGCCTGTGGCAAAGGCTCCCTATCGATTGGCACCTACGGAGATGCAGGAGTTGGCTGCACAGTTGAAAGAGCTTCAGGATAAGGGGTTCATTCGTCCTAGTCATTCTCCGTGGGGAGTGCCTGTGTTGTTCGTTAAGAAGAAGGATGGCTCATTTCGGATGTGCATTGATTATCGAGAGTTGAACAAGCTAACGGTGAAGAATAGGTATCCTCTTCCTAGAATTGATGATCTATTTGACCAGTTGCAAGGTTCTCGATTCTTTTCTAAGATAGATCTGCGTTCTGGTTATCATCAGTTGAGAGTGTATGAAGAGGATATTCCAAAGACAGCTTTTAGGATCCGATATGGGCACTTCGAGTTCACGGTTATGCCATTTGGGTTAACTAATGCACCCGCGGTATTCATGGATTTGATGAATCGCGTATGTAGACCCTATTTGGACAAATTCGTGATTGTGTTCATTGACGATATTCTAATTTGCTCTAAGTCAAAGGAGGAGCATGGAGAGCATCTTAGGTTGGTACTCGGATTGTTAGAGAAAGAGAAGCTATAGGCAAAGTTTTCGAAATGTGAGTTTTGGTTGCAGGAGGTGCATTTTCTTGGTCATGTAGTGAATAGTGATGGGATACATGTGGATCCTAGCAAGATCGAAGCGGTCAAGAATTGGAAGGCTCCTACGACGCCTTCTGAGATACGCTCTTTCTTAAGACTGGCGGGATACTACAGGAGATTTATAGCGAACTTTTCAAGGATTGCTAAGCCTCTCACTACGTTGACTCAGAAGAACAAGAAGTATGTTTGGGGAGATGAGCAAGAGGTGGCTTTTAAGACATTAAAGGATAGTTTGTATAATGCACCTATCCTGACGTTACCTGACGGGCCAGATGATTTTGTGGTGTACTGTGATGCGTCGAATCAAGGTTTTGGTTGCGTGTTAATGCAAAGAGGAAAGGTGATAGCTTATGCATCTCGACAACTCAAGATCCATGAGAAGAATTACACCACTCATGATCTAGAGCTTGGTGCGGTGGTGTTTGCTCTCAAGAATTGGAGACATTATCTGTATGGTACGAAGAGTACGGTTTACACCGATCATAAGAGTCTCCAGCATATTTTTACTCAGAAGGAGCTGAATATGCGCCAAAGGAGATGGATGGAGCTGTTAAGTGATTATGACTGCGACATTCGCTATCATCCAGGGAAAGCGAATGTGGTGGCTGATGCGTTGAGTAGGAAGGAAAGAATTAAGCCTAAGCGTGTGCGAGCTATGAGCATGACATTGCAGTCGGGTGTTAAAGGAAAGATATTGGCAGCACAAGCGGAAGCTCTCAAAGATGAGAACGCTGTAGCTGAAATGTTGCGTGGTCTAGATCAACAAATGGAAAGAAAGGAGGATGGTGGATTGTATTTCTTGGATCGTATATGGGTTCCGCTAGTGGGGGATGTGAGGAAGTTGATCATGGATGAGGCTCATAAGACGAGATACTCGATTCATCCAGGGTCTGATAAGATGTATTATGATCTTAGAGATGCTTACTGGTGGCCAGGAATGAAGAGGGAGATAGCTGAGTATGTTAGTCAATGTTTAACTTGTTTGAAAGTTAAGGCTGAACATCAGAAACCCTCTGGATTGTTGCAGCAGCCGCCGATTCCTGAATGGAAGTGGGATAATATAACGATGGATTTTATTACCAAGTTGCCTCGAACGAGTAATGGGCATGACACGATATGGGTCATTGTGGATAGACTAACGAAGTCTGCACATTTTCTGGCCATTCGTGAAGATTATAAGATGGAGAAGTTGGCAAGGATTTATATTAATGAGATTGTGGCGAAGCATGGTGTACCTGTGTCGATTATTTCGGATCGTGATAGTAGGTTTACTTCGCGGTTCTGGCAATCGTTGCAAAAGGCTTTGGATACACGGTTGGATATGAGTACTGCTTATCATCCACAGACCGATGGGCAAAGTGAGCGAACGATACAGACTTTAGAGGATTTGCTTCGGGCATGTGCTATTGATTTTGGAGGAAGCTGGGATACTCATTTGCCTTTGGCTGAGTTTTCCTATAATAACAGTTATCATACCAGTATTAGATGTGCACCGTTCGAAATGTTGTATGGAAGGAAGTGTAGATCACCGGTTCTATGGGCAGAAGTTGGGACAAGCCAACTAATAGGTCCTGAATTGGTGCAAGAGACTACGGATATGGTGTTCCGAATTAAGGAAAGACTTAAGGCTGCAAGAGATCGCCAAAAGAGCTATGCGGATAATCGCCGTAAGCCTTTAGAGTTTAACGTGGGTGATTTTGTGATGTTGAAAGTGGCACCTTGGAAGGGTGTTGTACGTTTCGGTAAGAAAGGTAAGTTAGCACCGAGGTATGTAGGGCCGTTTGAGATTACGGAGAGGATTGGACCGGTGGCATATCGTTTGAGATTGCCTGAGGAACTAAGTGGTGTGCATGATACGTTTCATGTATCAAATTTGAAGAAGAGTTTGGCGGATGCTAGTTTGCATGTGCTATTGAATGAGATTAAGGTCAATAAGACTCTTCATTTTGTTGAGGAACCTGTTGAAATTATGGATACAGAGGTCAAGAGTATGAAGCATAGTAAGATAGCATTGGTGAAGGTGCGATGGAATTCCAAACGTGGACCTGAGGTTACTTGGGAACGTGAGGACCAAATGAGATCTAAGTATCCGAAGTTGTTTGCTGAGGAGGTTGATGAGACGAACTGTTAAATCTCGGGACGCGATTTTCCTAATGGTGGATGATGTGACAACCGTGATTTTTACAGGTTAGTTTGACTAATAGTCTCTAGTTGTTTAACTTTGCTTGGTGTGAATTAAGCGTTTTATGTGGTATATGCGTGAGATATATATGGTATAGTTATGGTTAGTAGGAATGTGGCACTAAATCCCTTTGCGTGTAAGGTTATTGAGAAGATTTGAGTGGTTTTGAGTTTTGATAAATTCATTTTGAACACCTTTGTGGTGTAGAAGTGAATTGTGTAGTTTTGGTGTTTTGCGGTTTTGTGTAACGAGACTTCGTTCAAGTATTTGAGCATTGGTAAGTTACGAGAAGGTTGTTTTCATGAGATATGTTTATAGAGTGTGTGAGATACTATTTTTGGAAAGTTTATTTTGAAAATGATTATTTTCCGGTTTATCGTAAATTAAAGGTTTATCGCGAAAGACGTTAGGTTTCGATATGGGAATACATAAAATATGAAAAGTATGGGGTTTTGAGTGTAATAAATAAATTTGATAAAAAAATAAAAAATATGTGTGTGGGTGTGTAGTTCGACTGGCCAAGGGGGAAAAGGGGAAGGGAAGAGACACAATTGTAGCCCAATTACAATTCTAAGTTAGGTAATTATCCACCAATAATTATAATTACAAAATCAAGACTCCCAAGTCTATTTTTCTGCATAATTAGTCGATTTCCAAGAGAGGAGAAAATGGTCCCACTATAATTTTTTCTTTTTTCTATTAGTTCATATTAAATGAAAAATATATATTAAATTATAAAAAATGATTATTTATTAGTTAATATATATTTTATTTCTTTTATTTTTTTCTCTCTGCTACATAAAATCCAAATCTAAATTCATATCTAAATCCCAATCCAAATCCAAATCCTAATCCGAAACCCACCTACATACCAAACAGGCCCTAATATAATAGCCTATATATAAAATTATAGTTCAAAACTATAGAGATTGCCATCAGGTATTTGGCTATATAGTTTACTGAAATTGAGAACTATCACAGAGAACTATCACAAAGAAAATGAAATATCTCGAATGGGCCTAACACATTGATGCCTAATGACATAAATGGAAAGGATATCCAAAAATGCCATTTGAAACCAAAGATCAGATGCATCCAAACCATGAAGTATCATACTCATGTCAATGTTGGGTCAACCCATAAACTTCCAAGTAATATTATATATTTGAAACTGACCATTGATTAAATTTGCATTCCATTACATTGTCCCAAATACTTGTTGCATATTCACAGTACCGGATAACTCACTGAACCAAACAATTGCTAATAGCTTGTATATAAAATGACACAACTAATATAATAGCCTATATATAAAATTACGATAATATAATAGTTCACCATTGCAAAGTACTTAAAAACCAAATAGTTCGACGTTACAATGTAGCAAATGACACAAAACACTAAATAGTTCAACATTAAGAAGTACCAAATGACACTAAACACCTAATAGTTCAACATTCAAATAAGATTCAATTGCTTCGTGACCACTTGAATGTAGCCCTTTAACAAGTCCGGGTCCTATTGTAAGGTCATCCAAGTGTCTCTATAGGTGCCTCCTGGTTGACTAAAGATAAGAAAGGCCGCGAAATAGAGTATGGGTCATTATATTTCAACTCAAGGGTCTTTAACTTTTCATGACACTCATCCGCAGTAGGCCCTTTATTCTTAGAAAAACCACCTTTAGCCATGTTAATAATCGCTTGTTTCATATCCTCCTCGAACTCAGAAATACCACCTTTAGCTTTTTTCTTTGGCCTAGCTCGACTAGGTGACTTAATAGGAGGAACTGGAGAAGCACCTTCAAAACCTTTGTCATATCCAGTGTCAAAATCAAAATCACAGTTTTCTTTGGTAGGTGGTGGAACCGGAGAACCACCTTCATCAGTAGGAACATCTTCAATTTCAAGTACTTGGTTAATGGGATTATGGGAAGATGATGGTGTTCGATTTTGTTTCCCAAAAACTTGACGAATTGGACCGGTAGCAGCACACTTTTCATACAAATAGGTACAAAGGTCGGGATAAAGCAATGGACTGTTTCTCAAGTTATTAGCTTTATTTTTTTGTCTACATCAAAATTCACAAAGAAATATATCAATAACTAGCTATTAGTATTAGATAGAGTTTGTTCGTAAAGGTTATAAAAATAGTCACAAACACACCTTAGCATTAAGGTCTCTCCACTCTTCTTCCATAAACTTGAATGAATTTGTTTTCCGAGTTGTAAACATTTCCCGTTTTTCCTTTCAAGCTTGCCCAAAGATGATACTTTTCTTTATAGTAGTCAAACTTATTCTTCAGTTTTTTTTGTGTAGTTTTTATTCCATAAGTGTCCTCAACAGCTTGAGCTACTTTTTTTTCCAAGAGTCCACATATAAACTACCACCATAGGACCTAACCTATGAACCTCATCGATACATGTCTCCAAGAAAAACTTCAATTGTTCCGCGGTAAAATTTAGTTTTTCAATTGGGTCACCCATTCCTATAATCAAATAAAACACCTAAATCAAAGAAAGTCATGTATGAAATATCCTAAACTCCATAATAAAGTCAAGACAATGTATGTGGTAATATGGGAGGTGATTCGCACACTCCAAAATGTTATTGGGACACTCTAATGTACAAGCAGTTGAAACACAGTGTTAATACTGTACAAGTATTTAATGCACAAATGGAGTGTGCCAATCAATTTTGAAAGTGTGCAAATCAATTCCCATATTATAATAAAGTTAATAACAATTCTACAAGTACTATTGTACATATTCTGTGATCATATACTATAACAATCCTACATAATAACAACAATCCTACATGATTATATTCTGTGATCATGAAACAAGTTGCTAGTTAAGCAAAATGTCTGTCATCTGTTGAAAACACAATCAAAACGAAATACACCTCGAACAAATACAAACAAACCATGACCAAACACCATGGGACCATAATGCCACTATCATCTAAAACAAAAATGAGACCCTTGCCCCACTAGATACTTGTCAACATATGACAAGTACCACATGAGACCAGGGACCATATTGCTTGGACTTCAAAAGTATGCATAAGGGGCCCAAATTGAGATGTTACAACCAAATTAAGACGGTAACCTATTATCGTGAAATATATGAATTAGCAAATTGAGACGTCACAACCAATTTAAGATAACAAATACCAGCAGTTTATATGTGAATTAGCAAAAAGTCACCCATATCATATGTGAAGCAAAGCTATTAGTAAAGCTATATATTGTAAAGAAAACATGCATCAGTAACCTATGCAACTTGAATTTCATGCAAATAAAAGAAAATTCTTAACAATTCATCTTTGTTTCTGATGAGTCTCGTATTATACATATTTATACCCCCGATATTATGTGAATTATATGGTAAATAACCCTATTATTAGGACTTTTAGTACTTAATATGAGAATGTATGTGCAGGACAAAGGTTTGGAGGAAAGTAGCGAGAAATGCACAAAAAAGAATGACTTCGTGAACATATAATGAAAAAGACATAGTTTGGACTAAAGCACGCCAGTCATAAGTAAAAAGAGCGCCGCCTATGGGTACTTTTGGTCAACTATGTAGCTACGAGTCAAACATGAAGTACGTCGGTTATATATTACATGAGCGCCGGTTACGCGAAGAGAAGCTCTCCAGTTTTACACCAGTTGTGCGGCGTACTTCCCATTGCAGTTATGTTTCTACATTAATGAGCTACATCAATGATGAGGCCGATCGCTTGCCTATCATAACTCACCAGGGACGTGCTAGGGTAATATTTCCACTATAAATAAGAGCACAAATCATGGTTTTATACACACCTCAATCAAGAAACACATCTTGATCTTAAGAAGCAATTTAGTAGTGGTTTTGCACCAAAAACACTACCTAAGAAGTTGGAGTCTGTAGAAACACTTGGAGAACACTATTGGAATGAGAGCATACTTGGAAATTCGGTATAACTTTGTTCTAATGACAATAACACTTGTTTGTTTAGTTTACTTTAATATGAATATGGAGTAGTACTTTTATGTTTGTTAGAGGCACCTCTGCCATGAGTTGAACCTTGAATTTGTATCATGAATATTGAATTTATCTTATATGTATTTGATATGTTGTTGGGAATTATTTGTAACAGACTTAAAAGTCTGAATAGTCTAGTTAAGTCGGGTAGATAGTTAAGTCTGCCAGTACTAAGTTAAGTCTGGTAACTTATAGTTAAGTCTGTTTATGTTAGTTCAGTTAAGTCTGTTTTGCTGAACAAGTTAGATATCTTAGGAGATATTATAGGAAGGGATATGCACGCGGTTAGATATCTTAGGAGAAGATATGCATGCATCCTTTCACACATTTGTAGAATTAGGGTTTCCTTATAGTATAAAAGGAACCCTACGGCATTGAGTTCTATGCCAAGTTTTTAAAAAGTTAATAGAATATAAAGTTAGTAATTCTCTGTGTTGTTCTTACTGCTTGTGTTAATATTCTGCGTTAACATCAAGTATACATTGTTTAGAGTTTCTTATATAGATAGTTTGGATTTATTCAAGGTATCTATTGTCTTACAAAGGCTGCTAAGATCCAAATCTTTGGACCTACAAGTGGTATCAGAGCCTCGCTGAGTGACTCTGAGTAAGAAGAAACACAGATCCACATACTACAATCACTCAAACACTCACCAAAAATTCCAAAAAGATGTCTAAACCTGTGATGAATTCTCTAGTCGTCATAGTGATTCTGATGCTGAAGAATCAAACCATGAAGATGCTGTCTCTAACAATGAGAAGCCAAAGCAGCAACAGCAGCTTGTGCCTGTGGCCAATATCAAACTCCCAATTCTTAATAAGGAAGAGTATGATATATGGGCAATGGAGATGGAACATTATCTGGAATACATAGGTAATGTTGTGTGGAAAGTCATACAGAATGGTAACTCAAAGAAAAGGATCTCTGTAGGCAAGGATGGTACTGTTAAAGTGCTTCCACCAGTCACTGCTGCAGAGATACATGCTGTAGAGAAAGAAAGGAAAGCTAGGACCATTCTTCTGATGGCCATTCCAAAAGAACACCTAAGAAGGTTCAATGGGATGGATGATGCCAAAGAAATCTGGGAAGCAATTCGAATCAGATTTGGAGGGAATGCCAATTCCAAGAAGATGCAGAAGGCTATACTCAAACAGCAATTTGAGGCATTCACAGTGAGCAGTTCTAAAGGACTTGAAAATGGTTATGATAAGTCAAAACTTGTACGCTGGAAGTGCAACAACAATGGTCATTTTGCTAGAGAATGCACAACAAAAGTGACTTCTGAAGAGACAAAGAAGAGGATGTATCCAGAGGAGGTGAACAAGAAGGAGACAAGCCAGGTTGGTCTGCTGACAATGGATGATGGCATTATCAATTGGGTGGAGCACACTGATGAGGAGGAACCTACCAACCATGCTCTAATGGCCATAAGCTCTAACTCTGAGGTATCTCTATGTTCTAAACTGTGTATTGACTCATACAACAATGTTAAAGCCATGTGTGATGAACAAACAAATCAAATAGAAGAACAAGAGATTAAAATACTTGCTTATGAAAATGGTGTCAAAACTTTAGAAGCTCAGAGTGATAAACTTCAAACACAACTAGCCAATTTAAACCAAAAACATAGTTTTCAGGCTAATGAGATATATGCTAAAGATGAAAAACTGAAAAAGTATAGGAGAATTGGTGAAAAAGCTCTTAAAGAAAAAGAAGAATTACAGCAAATAGTAGACAAATGGAAAAATTCTTCTCAAAATTTGTCAAAGTTAATAAACAGTGGCATGAGCTCAACATGTAAAATTGGTCTAGGATATGAGATAAAATCAGATAGTGAGGTTCTAAGTTATGAAGAAGAGATGGATAGAAGCATGTTTACTGCTTCAGATGCTGACTTGGCTGATTCAATTACTTATATTAGATTCTTAAAAAATGATAACTACAAAGGAGTTCCACCTCCTTTAAGTGGAGACTATACTCCTCTACTTGAGAAAGAGTTTGATGAATCACTATATGTGTATGGTAAAAAAGGACCTCAAGTGCCTAAAACAAAGGTCTCAGAAGATAAAACCAGTGAATACTCTACCTGCCAATCTAATGACAGTGAAGAGTCACTTGGAAACACCTCTGAGCCCTCTGAATCACAACCTGAAAGTGTGCCAAGTGAAGTGTCAAGGTCTAATTCTGTGAAAAGTGATAAACCTGATGTGTCTGAAACTAAACAAAAACCTGTTGAACCTAGTTGTGAAACTCACTTAAAATCTCCTAGGCAACAAGTAGATAAGCCAGAGACACCAAAAAGGGAAAAGAATGATAAATGGAATAGAGTGTTAGGAGGAGGTTATGTGTTTACTTAGAAAAGATGCTTTGTGTGTAATAGCATTAGTCATTTAATAAAAGATTGTGACTTTCATGAAAAAAGAATTGCTAAAGAAAATGAGTTGAGAAAACAAAGAGTGGTTAATACTGGTAATGTTGTGGCTAAACCTGTATTGAATAATGTGAATAGAATTAATCATGCTAATCAGTTTGTCCCTAGACAAGTTATACTCAATACTGGTAAAACAAATGTTAATTCTGCTCATTCAAGGGATAATACTGGTCATTCCAAAGTTAATTCTGGTAGACCAAATGTTAATACAGGTAGAAGCCAAGTTAAATCTGTTGGGCAAAAGGTTAATCCGGTTTATCCCAAGGGTAATACTGGATATTATAGATCAAAACAACCAGTTAAACCACAGGTGAACCAAACTAATCATAGAAATTACTTTGCAAAATCTTATTCACCTGTGAGAAGAACTATTTCACAGGTGAACAATTTTAACCAAAGAAGAAATTTCTCCAAATCAATATCACCTGTGAGAAGACCCATTGTAAATAATACAGCTAAGATTTCAAACTCTTATGCTGTAAAGGGGAAAAAAAGGGGGTCTCCTACTAGAGACTTAGATTGTTGTAAATGGGACCCATTAAAGAATGAACTTAATTATAAGTCCCAAAGCAGTATCAGTGGATCTTGTTCTTACAAGACTTACAAATATGTAGATCCACAAAATGGACCCAAGCCTGCACAGGCCTGGGTCATTAAGAGAAACTAATCTCTTATTTATGTGTAGGATCATCCACTCAAAAGCATGGGAAACAGAGGTATATTTGAAAGTGGATGCTCAGGGCACATGTCTGGTAACAGGGAACACATAAAAGATTTTGAAGATTTCAAAGGAGGATCTGTTACTTTTGGAGGTAGCAAAGGCTACATTACTGGTAAAGGTAGAATTGTTGTTGGCAATTTAGAATTTGACAATGTTTCTTTTGTAAAAGAACTTGGGCAATTTAATCTTTTCTCAATATCACAAATTTGTGATAAGCAGCTAAAGGTTCTTTTTACTGAAACTGAATGTTTTGTGTTGACTTCTGACTTTAAGATGCCTGCTGAAAGTCAGATACTCTTAAAAGTTCCTAGACAACACAATATGTATAGTTTTGATATGAAGACATCTGCACCTGCAAACGGTTTTGCCTGTTTGTTTGCAAAAGCTACATTAGATGAATCTAAATTGTGGCACAGAAGATTGGGTCATATAAATTTTAAAACTCTTAACAAACTTGTGAAGGGAAACCTTGTAAGAGGTCTACCTTCCAAGGTTTTCAAAAATGACCATGCTTGTGTGGCTTGTCACAAAGGAAAATAACATAGGGCCACCTGCAAGGCCAAACTTGAAAGATCCATCACTAAGCCATTACACATGTTGCATATGGATCTCTTTAGGCCTACTTCTGTAAAGAGCATTATGTTGGGTCAAAGTACTGATGATGTCAAAGTACTGCTGTGCTCAAAGTCAAAGTACTGCAAAGTAATAAAGTCAAAGTACTGCAAAGACAAAAGTCAAAGATCAAAGGACTGCTGTTGAAGTTCGGTTACAAGAATTATTAGAAGATTCTAGAAGATTAGATATATAAGGAATTAGTATACTTGTCGTTCAAGTATTGTAAACCGACTAGGGTATTCCTTGTGCCTATAAAAGGATCTCTAAGTCATTATTAGAGATACGAATATAAGAATACGATATTAGAGATATTTAGGGTTGTTTGTGAATCTGTACAATTAGCAGATTCAAAGTTTGGTTAATATAAAGTGTTGAAGTTGTTATAATTCTTCTTAGCTTTGTTAAGTAATTCCGCATACTTAATAGAGTAATTCAGTGTTTCATCATTAGTAGTTTAGGATTTATCCAAGACTGCTAAACCTTAGACAAGCTATAATAAAGTAGTTTGGTCAGAGTATAACGATCCAACAAGTGGTATCAGAGCTTGTGTGGAAACTCTGATTAAGAAGAAACCCTAAACCCTAAATCAAGTCGATCTTCTAAACAAACCCTACAAGATGTCTCAACCTGAACCTACACCTATGCCATCCATCACCACTGTTAGAATTCCCATAGTCAAGAAGGGAGAGTATGATCTCTGGAGCATGAAGATGAGGCAGTACATTGCTATTACTGACTCTGCACTTTGGGATATCATTGTCAATGGCAATCAAGTTATAGAAGAACCTGAAGTTGTTCCTGGACAGCCTAAACCACCTCAGCAACAACTCTCTGCAACTGTAAAGAGGAATCAAGACAAAGCTCTCAACATACTGCTGTCTGCTATCCCTGATGGCCACCTGTTGAAGTTTCATAATGCTAAGGATGCTAAACAACTGTGGGCTGCTATCAAAACAAGATTTGGAGGTAATGATGCTTCCAAGAAGATGCACAGAAGTTTGTTGAAGCAGCAATTTGAAACCTTTGCTGTTGGAGAAAGAGAAGGACTTGATGCTGCCTATGAGAGATTTCAAAATCTTCTCAGTATGCTAGAGATACATGGTGTAGAAGTCTCTACTGAAGATGCAAACTTGAAGTTCCTAAGAAGTTTGCCATCTATCTGGCATGTGATTGCTACTATGATCAGAGGTCAACCTGATTTGGCTACTATGGACTTTGATGATTTGTACAACAACTTGAAGGTGTATGAGCATGAGATGAATGGTAAATCAGGTTCATCAACCAACAGTATTGCTTTTGTGTCTCCTGCCAAGACAAGCAGTACTTCCACTAAAAGTACTGCTTATCCAGTTCAAAGTACTGTTGCTGATGTTTACTCAACTGTGTCTACTACCACTTCACAACTCTCAAACAACATCAATTGTGATGATGTTGTGTGCTCATTCTTTGCTCAACAAGCCACTTTACCTGTTACCTATGAAGAAGACCTACTGCAGATTGAAGAAGATGATCTAGAAGAAATTGACATCAGATGGCAAGTTGCTATGATTACTGCTAGGATCAAGAAGTTCATGAAGAAAACAGGAAGAGGGATTGATTTCAAGGCCAAACAAGGAATTGCATTTGACAAGTCTAAGATTGAATGCTTTAACTGTCAAAAGACTGGTCACTTTGCAAGGGAATGTAAGTTTGCCAAGTATCAAGCAAACAGGATGATAGAGAAACCCAAGGTTGAACTCAAGGAGCTTCCTGAACCTAAACCAAAAGCATTTGTGGCTCAAGAAAACTTATCAGAGGTTGACTGGAGTGCTGAATTTGATGATGAACCAGTTACTCTCTCTATGGTTGCAATGGAGGAATATGATTGGAGCACAGCTTTTGATGAGGAACCAGGATGTACTGCTTTGGATTCCACTGATGATCTTGGAGGCTTTGACTGGAGCATGGAGAATGAAGATGCACCTGTTCTGTTGGCTTTGGTTGCTACTGCACCTACTTCATCTACTGCTACTGAGGTATGCTCTAAGTGCAATAATGTGTATCAAAAGGTACTTAGTGATTATGTGTCTGAAAGAGATAAACATAATAAAGCTAGGTCTGAAGTCTTAGGTTATCAATTGACCTTAGAATCCTTAGAAGCTAAAATAATTACACATGAAAATAATGAAGTAGCTTGGGCTGAAAAATATCAACAACAGGACTATCAGTTAAAGTTAAGTGAATGGAAGTTAGGATGTAAGGTGTCTGAGTTAGAAAAGATGACTAAGGAAAGAGATGATTTGTTAGAAAAGCTTAAAAGTTGGAAAGAAGCTGGTCTTACACATGTTAGTTTCTGTGAAAAACAAAGAAGAACAAACATTAAAACAGGACTAGGTTATGGTGTTGAGTATAGTAGTTCAGAAGAGAACCCAACTAGTGATAAGGAACAAGAAAGTTCAGAGGAAATCTCAACTAGTGAATTTGAAACTTGCTCAGAAGAAAACAGATCTAGTAGTGAGGAACCCATAAGCCCAACACCTCCTGAATTTAAGAAAGATGAGGGGTATCATGCAGTTCCTCATGCTGTTGGAAGTTTTCAACCACCTAGGAAAGATGTTTCTTGTTATGGAGTAGACAATCTAGAGTTTAGGAATAAACTTAAGGGTCAATCTAATCCAGGTTCATCTGAAGTCAAAGTTGAGATTCTTAAGAATCATGGGAATACTAGGGGATCAGGGAATAATGTTAATGATAAGAGTTTCTCTAAACCTTTTTCAAAACCAGCAGTATTTTCTCACTTTAATCAAAGGACTGCTAGTCACTCAGCAGTTCCCTCAAAGAATTCTTTCCAACATACTGCTAACTTTAGAAACTCTTCTCATTATTCACCTAGAAGTCACACTGGTCTTGGGTATAACCCTCAAAGATCTGGATTTGGGTCAATGAATCAAAAATTGTGTTTTGTTTGTTATAGTCCTAATCATTTGATAAAAGATTGTACCTTACATTCAAATTACTTAAGTCAATACCCAAAGACCAGATCTGTACAAAATAGGCCTACAGAAACTAAACCAGCTTCACCCAAACCTGTTTGGAATTATTCTAGAAGGGTCAACCATAGTAATTTCACTGAATCATATAGGTACCCTCAACAGAAAAGAACTTTTTCCAAACAACCAGTACCTTCAGGTCATTCTTTTCAAGGTACTGGTAGGCCACAAACAGTATTCTCTCAAAGTACTGTTAGGAGATTTTCACCTAATAAAGGTACTGCTCATGTAAGACTCAATGTTTCAAAACGAGCTCCTGGCCATGATACCAATTTTTCTACATCTAAGAGGCCTTACAAAAGAGTACCTAAACCACAGACCTCAACCCAAAAAGTTAAAACTATGTGGGTCAAAAAGGAAAGTACTGCTGGGGACAAACCAGTACTTTCAGAAAGTGTGGGTGAAAAAGAACATGCTGTTGTAAAAGAAAGTTGTTTTTCTAACAAAGATCAAGTTTTTGAACAAAAGAAAGTTATTGATCATGTTTTAAAAGATAGTGGGAATTACATACTTAAAGATTTTAAGTATGTGACTCCCCAAGGGGAACACAAGTCAGTAATGGCTTGGGTTCCTAAAAGACACTAACTTTCTTATCTTTGTGCAGGGCAACCCAGAAGTGGAGCTTAAAGATCATTTGATTGTTGATAGTGGTTGCTTTGGAAGCATGACAGGAGAAAAGCAGATTCTGTCAGATTTTAAGCCATTTTTTGGAGGAAAAGTTGCATTTGGGGATGATGCTACTTGAGGGAGAATTACAGGCAAAGGAACTATCAAGACTGGAAAGATTGACTTTGAGAATGTTAGCTATGTGAAGGAGCTCAAGTTCAATTTACTATCAGTTTCTCAGATCTGTGACAAGAAGTACCCTGTCTTGTTCACTGAAACAGAATGTTTAATTCTCTCACCTGAATTCAAGTTTGTAGCTGAAGACTTAGTAGTCTTAAGGGCACCAAGGACCAATGATGTGTACAGCATTGATATGAAGAATATCTTAGCTACTGAGAATGTTACATGTTTAGTGGCTAAAGCATCAACTGAAGAAGCACATCTATGGCATACCAAGTCAATTTTCTAAACACACCCTACAAGATGTCTCAACCTGAACCTACACCTATGCCATCCATCACCACTGTTAGAATTCCCATAGTCAAGAAGGGTGAGTATGATCTCTGGAGCATGAAGATGAGACAGTACATTGCTATCACTGACTCTGCTCTTTGGGATATCATTGTCAATGGCAATCAAGTTATAGAAGAACCTGAAGTTGTTCCTGGACAGCCTAAACCACCTCAGCAACAACTCTCTGCAACTGTGAAGAGGAATCAAGACAAAGCTCTCAACATACTGCTGTCTGCTATCCCTGATGGCCATCTGTTGAAGTTTCATAATGCTAAGGATGCTAAACAACTGTGGGCTGCTATCAAAACAAGATTTGGAGGTAATGATGCTTCCAAGAAGATGCACAGAAGTTTGTTGAAGCAGCAATTTGAAACCTTTGATGTTGGAGAAAGAGAAGGACTTGATGCTGCCTATGAGAGATTTCAAAATCTTCTCAGTATGCTAGAGATACATGGTGTAGAAGTCTCTACTGAAGATGCAAACTTGAAGTTCCTAAGAAGTTTGCCATCTATCTGGCATGTGATTGCTACTATGATCAGAGGTCAACCTGATTTGGCTACTATGGACTTTGATGATTTGTACAACAACTTGAAGGTG